>OZ024713.1:2081309-2299496 GCA_964016945.1 Microplitis deprimator
AAACCATGACGCTACTGACAGACCTCAGATAAAAGTGCGGGATTATGCACAAATTGAAGATTACCCGAGTCAAAATTAGAAAGGTGATTTGAGCCTCCAAATCCTACATGAGGGTAAGGAGGTTCAAATCATCTTTTTAGAATATGATCCATGCATTAAAAAGGTGATTTGAACCTAAACATGGTAACTTTGTCCGCTTTTACCAAGCTTAGGTTCAAATCATCTTTTTAAAAAGGTAAAATAAGCCTCCACAGCCTAAATTTATAGATCGAGAAAGACTCTCATCGGTTCGCGTACAATTGGTAAAGAAACAGGAGGGAAAAGGGGGCCACTTATTAGAAATGGCCACCATGATCAAAAAAAAAATTTGAAATTCAGAAATTCCAAAAATAATTTCTTAGTAATAAATGTTTTGTTGTGAGTTAAAAAATAATAAAATTTAAAATATTAATGATAATAGCTAAAGTTATACAAATAGGCGTTTGAATAGAATAGTACTGTCATTCGAAATTCGAATTAAATAATTAGAGCCTTTGACTTATTAGTATATGATTAATTAATTATTTTATGTGAACAATAAATACGAATGATGTATTGGATAACGGAAACTGCCAAAGAAATTGAAAAAAACTGCTGAAAAATAATTTGCTGCTGCCGGGATTCGAAACCAAGACCTAACGAATATGAAGCACAACCACTGCCGCACTGCTACTCGGACGCTTACGATCAGTTGGAAATATCTTTATGTATTTAGAACGCAGATATTATTATAACAATAATATCATGCTAAAGAATTGAGCTCATTAGAAGTTACGGATTAAAAGTATGATAGGCCTTGGAGGGTTACAACATCTTTTTAAAAGGTGATTAAGTCCTCCATGCGCTTCGTTTGGGGTATTGAGGACTTTTGAATAGCATTTTAAAATATATGGTAGGCCATGAAGGGTTAAAATACCATTTTAAAAAGGTGATTTACTCCTCCATACGCTACTTTTAGGACATCGAGGACTTAAATAACATATTAAATTCAGCGGCAAGTCCAACATCAAAAAAACTGAGGCTTTGGAGGCTCAAACTACTGTTTTAATTCTGACTCGGGCGATTATTAGATTTTGAGATATCAAACTTTGAAGTCAACGATTTTTGATTTAAAAAATTTTTTAATTCTTATTTTTCAAACTTAAAAAATTTATTACCGTGAAATTTATAAATATTGAGAGCTCTCAGTAATCTTCTTTCAAAAATGAGACTTTTCTCTATAATTTTCATTTTTTTGGAATTAACTTCCGGTCATAACTTTCCGAGATATCGAGTCGTAAAGTCACTAGCTTAAGACTAAATAAATTAAAAACCTTTTTTTTTGCTCTGACCTCGATGACCATCTTGCCTCACAAAGATATATTGAAGAAGAATAAGATGTTGCTTAAATCCAGGTCTTCCATTTCCTGAGAAAGGGTATTGTAGCTAAGCGTAGATTTATTATCCACTAGATTCTCCAAAGTTCTCTCCAGCCCCAGCTCCAGCCCGAGCATTTTCCCGTGACAACTCTTAAGGAAATGCCATTAATCGACTATTCTATTAAGAATCCAGTTGTCATGGATCAGATCCAGAACGTCTAGACTCTCTAGTGTCTAGTGTCTACCAAATCCAGCTCTAAAATATCCAATTTCTTATCTTCGTTAACATTTAATTACTTATTTTATAATTATAATTTAAGATTAACCCTTCATTGCCCAAAATTACGATTATTATTATTTCTTTGCCCTAGTTAATCAATGGTTTGATAATTAATCATCGTCCATTAATCATCACTTAACTAGAAAATTTTTTGTTAATAAATTGAGAAATTAGAATTTACTTTAGAGTTTTGTTTTTTGATAACAAAATTTTATGAAAAGACGAGCAATAGTGCAGTTAAAGTAAAAAAGAATTAATGAGTTTTGGAATAAATTTTGGTAGAATTTTTGAGAGTGATTAGATAAGAAGTAATTAGCTGTAGAAAATTATAACGATATTTTGGTAAATTTGATTTTTTCGTAAGCGTGATTTTTGACGTTGAATATCACAGCATCTAATAATTGAAATTTGATAGCTGAACTATGAAAATTATAGCCGGAAGTTAGATCTGTAGAATGAGATAAAGTATTTTTATGTTGTTGAGTTTGAAAGCTGTGAATTTTCTAAGTAAACAAAATTCAAGTGAAAAATTTGAAATTTTCTTATTTCAAGAAATTATAAAATGTCTATATCTCAGAAACTAATGATCGAAAGTTGATCACACTCAAGTTAAAATTGTAGCCAGAAGTCTGATCTTCAAAATGAGACCTATGACGTCGCTTAATATCAATAAGTTTAGAAGTTATGAATTTCAAAAGTTTGAAAAATAAAAATTATCAGAAAATTCGAATTTTTCTTATTTCAAGAAATTAATAATAGTCTATATCTCAAAAACTAATGATCGAAAGTTGACGACGTAATAAGGAAAGTTGTAGCCGAAAGTCTAATCTTTTAAATGAGACCCTCAAAGTCTTTAAATATCGATATTAAGAAACTTCTTGATCAAGAAGCTTCAAAATTATAAATTTTTAAGGTTCAAAAAAATTGAGAACCGTTAAATATTTAATAATAAACTTCTTATTGTTTATTACTTATTATTGTATCTTTATACTTGAACTTCCGCTGGATGCTAATGACAAGCATTCAATAATCGTTACAGAATATTATTATTTTAAATGTGGGGCGTTTTAATAATGAGGAATAAAAAGTAACCAGCTGTTGGCCATGAACGTTTTTAAACCCAAGATAACTATATAATAATAATTATCTAATTTTAATAATTTACAGCATTCACAATATATACGAGTATTTTATATACATTATATACTATGTATTGGTATGCATTTTATTACTATTGTATTAAATTGTAGCCATCTGGTGCCCGATCGACGATTTCGAGATCGTTTGGATCTTTGTAATAAAAACAATCGGTTTTATTTCTTTACGGCTTGGGAAAATTATCTGGATTTTAATTTACTGTTTTCTGAAGTACTGCAGAACTATTGTATTAAATAAAACTGTTTTTTTTTTTTTTTTTTTTTTTTTTTTTTTATTCATTTTTTTATTGTAAAAAAAAACTTTTTAATTTCAATAAATCATAATTTTGAATTTTATTAATATTAAAGACTTCATGGAATTTTTTCTAAAGATTAGACTTCCGGCTTCAATTTTCACTTAAGTGTGATCAAATTTCAATCATAAATTTCTGAGATATACACTATTATTAATTTCTTAAAATAAGACAAATTCAAATTTTGCGATAATTTCTATTTTTCAAACTTTTGAAATTCATAACTTCCAAACTTATTGATATTAAGCGACGTTATAGGTCTCATTTTGAAGATCAGACTTCCGGCTACAATTTTCATTTGAGTATGATCAACTTTCGATCATAAGTTTCTGAGATATAGACATTTTATAATTTCTTGAAATAAGAAAAATTCTAATTTTCTGATAATTTCCATTTTTCAAACTTTCGAAATTCATATCTTCCAAACTTATTGATATTAAGCGACGTTATAGGTCTCATTTTGAATATCAGACTTTCGGCTACAATTTTCACTTAAGTATGATCAACTTTCGATCATAAGTTTCTGAGAAAGGGTTGGGAGGGGCAAAAGGGGGTACCTATGGAAATACTAAATTTTCGATGACTAAAATACGCCAAATCTTTGTGTTTTTAATAATATCCAAGATAAATAGACAAAATTTTTAGCTGCCGTTAAGAAATAAAATTTCTACTTTTGGCGGGCAAAATGGGGTACCCTTTAAAAAAGTTGAAAAAAAAAAAATTTCTGAAAGTTGATCAAATTTCATTAAATTAAATTTTTTTTTATGTAAAATACATACAGAAAAATTACATTTCACATCATTGGTGGATACGAAGGGAGAAAAAAAATTTTTTTTGGGGCAGAGAGGCCCCCCTTCAAAAAATGATATTTTTTTTTTTTTTTTTTTAATTTAATTCTTATTAATTAAAAAATAAAATATTATTTTCGAATATTTTTAGTGGCCAAATTAGCCCCAACTACAGAAAATCAGCCGAAAAATGAATTAACATTTTAATTTTTTTTTAATTTGACGATTAAAATATGAAAGAATCATTTTTCAAAACTTTCGGCTGGTCCATTTTGCCCCAGGTGTTATGGGTAGGGCTAAAAATGCGGAATTATATTAAATTTTTTTTAATTTGACGGTAAAAATTTGAAAGAATCATTTTTTCGATTTTTCGGCTGGCCCATTTTGCCCCAGGTGTCATGCGTAGGGCTTCAAATGCGCAAATACATCGGATGTACAGTAATTAGACGAAAAAAAAAAAATTTTTTTTTTCACCAAATTTTGGGGGTACCCCGTTTTGCCTACCCTACCCCCCTTTGCCCCCCTCTCCGCTACAGACATTTTATAATTTCTTGAAATAAGAAAATTTGAAATTTTTCCCTTGAATTTTTTTAACTTAGAAAATTCACAGTTTTTAAACTTCACAACATAAAAATACTTTATGTGGCTCATTTTACAGATCAGATTTCCGGCTATACTTTTTACGGCTGAGTCATCGAATTTTGATGATAATTTTTCAAGATATCAGTTCGTAAATACAAATATCTAAGAATTATATAAAAATAAAAAATCATATAATTTATTGTATTTCTCACGATCTAATCCCATTAATCAAGGTCAAGGACCTTAGAAGAATATTCAGAAAATGTCGTCGAGTAACTTTAAAGAGCCTTCCTTGTCCTCAAGATGATGATGATGATGATGATGATGATGATGATGAGGATGAGGATGATGAGGATGGTCACCTGCGTTGTGTTCAAAACAAGGGACAAAAACTCGTAGAATGTGCTCGCGACCTTGGCTAGGTCATCACACGGTCTCTTCCTCATCAATACCGACCCCTAATTAATAATTGATAGCCAATTATTAGCCACTGGGCGGTAAGCTCAAAGAATCGATGAAATAAAATTTAAAAAAAAAAACTAAGCAAAGAAAAAAATAAAAAAATGTTAAGAATCGAAATGGAAAAATGCCGTCAGATCCTGGGAACGCCCGGATACTTCTTGCAGGAATTAGGCCCTCACGTTGATTTAAAGCCGACGAGGAAAGTTCTCACACGCGGCAATTTTTTTTTTTTTTTTTCAAGTCGATCGGTCTCATTCTTATCCATCCTCATCCTCATTCTTAAGAATACTTACGTATTTGCCATTAGTGGACGTCAATTCACCAAATGCTTATACTTCAGGGGCGTTAAGGATGAGAGATTTTTTTTTTTAACGGAAATTTAATTGATGAAATTGGAGATTTAATTTTGTTGAATTTCGCGAGTTCTTCAAATTTTGATATCTCGAAAACTAGTGGACGAAAATTAATTACATAAAAATAAAAAATGTAGCCGGAAATCTTTCCGATGAGACCAATTATGTCCCTTAATATTAATAAGCTTACAAGATATATATAGGGTTGGGGGGGGGTCGGCAAAAGGGGGTATCTAAGGAAATACTGTTTTTGAGGACGAAAATACGCTAAATCTTTTTGTTTTCAATGATATTCAAGTTAAATAGACAAAATTTCTAGCTGCCGTTGAGAAATAAAATTTTTAATTTTGGCGGGCAAAATGGGGTACCCTTAAAAAAAGCTGAAAAAAAAAATGAAAGTTGATCAAATTTCATTAAATTAAATTTTTTAAATGTAATATACCTCAAGAAAAATTACATTTCACATCACTGTTGGATACGAAGGCAGAAAATTTTTTTTTTGTGAGGCAGAGAGGCCCCTCTCCAAAAAATGATAAATTTTTTTTTTTTAATTTTTAAATTGTTTTCAACATTGAGAATGTATTTCTTTCTCTTGACAACTATTTTTGGTTTTAAAATACTTAAAAAAAATTTTTTTAGGTGTAATAAATCGTCCCCCCTCAATTAACTTAATTACTAATTGTTATTTAATTAGAAAAAAAATAATTCTATATTTATTATTTGTCATTATTTTGAACCCAAAAAAAATGTTTTTTGATTTTTTAGATTACAGATTATTTTTCATTATTTAGAAAATTTTATCAATTAAAAAAAAAAATATTATTTTTGAATATTTTTAGTAGCCAAATTTGCTCCAGGTATAGAAAATCAAACGAAAAATGGATTAATATATTAATTTTTTTTTAATTTGACGATAAAAATATGAAATAATCATTTTTTCATAATTTTCGGCTGGTCCATTTTGCCCCAAGTGTCATGCGTAGGGATAAAATTTCGTAAATATATCAAATTTATAGTAATCAGACAAAAAAAAACAAAAATTGTTTTTGTAAAATTTTGGGGGTACCCCCACCCCCCTTCCTTATGAATTTTAAAAGTTTGAAAAATAAGAGCTTTAAAAAAAATCTTTTTTTTTTTTCATTTAAAAAAATGACTAACAGTCGATATTTCGAAAACTAATAATCAGGTGAACATGAAAAAACAAAAATGGTCGAAAGTTTTACTAAATCGTCTATTAAAAGTTTTTAGAAACAAAAATAAAACATTGAACTGTCGCTAAAAAATTTAATTAGCTGTAAAATAAAAAAAAAGCGTCAGCTCAGTAATTCGGTGTCTAGTGACACAAGACAAGTAAATGCGTGACAAGACAAGACGAAAAGTTTAATAACGTGTATCATGTTGTGTCAGGCGTCAAAGACAAACCTGAAGAATCAGTAAAATAAGTTTATGTAATTATATCACCTGAGGTATGAACGCAAGAGTGTGCACGTTAATCACGAACGTACGAATTAAGGACTGATAGGTAGTGATATAGTATCGGAATATTAGCAGCTGTTAATCAGGAAGAATCGAAATTATTAATATCTAACTAGGTTAATAAACACGTCTTATGTTTGATTCACGTGTTTATCTAAGACATCACGCAATCTTGGATTTAACACGCAAATACGCATGTATGAATTTACGGAAATGCGCGAAAGCAAGAACGCAATTTATGTATTTGTATCGATTTATTTATTTAGTTTTTTTTCTTTTATATTGGCTGAGGTTTCGTTGTGATAAAAAATGTTTACAAGTTTGTTAATATATTGTTTGCACTGGTACGAGTCTCGCGGTTTATTGAATAAATACCACGAGCACTTGGTAGGACTATCGTCTTGATCATGTCAAAGTAAAGGAAGTTTGTAAAACCGAAATTAATTTTTTAGTTGACGATTTTGTTACTTTTTTATTGATAAGAGCTCGTAACTTTTCCCGGGAAAAAAAATTTAGATCTGTTCTGATCAAAATTGATCGGCTCAGATCAAAATTGATCGTATTTGATACTGAACCCAGATCCAAGTAGATCTGTTCAGATCAAACTAGATCTGATCAGGTATGACATTTTTCTTTGGGGAAAAATAGTCCAGATCTACCCTGATCAGATCTAATCAACTCAGATCAACCTAGATCAAGTTAGATCAACCTAAATCTAGTAAGATCAAAATAGATCAACATTGATTAAACGATTAATTTATGAAGTAAATATAAATAGATCTAATTGGATCTGTACGGATCAAACCAGATCTGAGCTGATATAACTTTTTCTCGGGAAAAAAAGTTGAGATCTGCTCTGATCAGAATAGATCTGTACAGATTATAAAGAAATATTTCTTCACATTACATTATAATTCTAAGATTAACTAGTTGAATTTTGACAAATTTGATCTGAGCAGATCTAAGAGTGTTTTTTATTGACTCTGATCTGTTTAGATCCAAGCAGATCTATTCTGATCAGAGTAGAACTAATTTGATCTAAACAGATTTGGCTAAAATGCAGATCTGTTTAAATCTGAAACATCAGATCTAATTTGATCTGAATAGATCTAAATTTTTTTTCCCGGGTTGAGGGAATAGAAATAGAAAACGGGGGTGGGTCAATTGGGTGAAGTGAAGTTTTTGGTAGAATTTTTGTACCTTTGTTGGATTAAATCCGACGGGTTGTTTTTGAGATATCGAAGTTTTAGGTAAATATTTTTTTATAGATTTAGATATTTTGGAGTCTTAAGATATGTGACATAAGGTTATGGAGACTCGGGAATAGAATGAAGTTTATTTTTTAAATTTGACGTCCCCTGAGAGGATAGTACGACGGACCGAGCATGATTATCTTCCAGTCATTAGTTTCCGAAATATAGACGATTATTAATTTTTTGAAATAAAAACCCTTCGAATTTTTTGATAATTTTCTTTTTTCAAACTTTAAAAATTCATAACTTTTAAACTTATCAATTTTAAGAATCGTCTAAGGTCTCATTTCAAAGATGAGACCTTTAGCTACAATTTTTATTTTCACATGATCAACTTTCGATCATTAGATTTCGAGATATTCACAACTATAGATTATATCTTGACATAAGAAAAATTTGAATTTTTTGATAATTTTCTATTCTTAAACCTTCAAACTCATCAATATTGAGATGTTATAGGTCTCATTTGCAAGATGAGACTTCCGGCTACAATTTTCATTTTTGCATGATTAATTTCCAATCATTAGTTTCCGAGATATAGACGATTACTAATTTTTTGGAATAAGAACGCTTCGAATTTTTTGATAATTTTCTTTTTTCAAACTTTAAAAATTCATAACTTTCAAACTTATAAATTTTAAGAATTGTCTAAGGTCTCATTTCACAGATGAGATCTTTAGCTACAATTTTTATTTTCACATGATCAACTTTCGATCATTAGCTTTCGAGATATTCACAGTTATAAATTTCTTGAAATAAGAAAAATTCAGTTTTTTTAATAATTTTCATTTTTATAACCTTTAAAAATTCATAACCTCCAAACTTATCAATATTAAGAGTTTTCATAGGTCTTATTTGCAAGAGTAGACTCATAGCTATAATTTTCACAGCTCAGTCATTAAAATTCATCCCCGATTTCCCAAGAAATCAAATTCTCAATTTGCACCTTCAAGTTAAAAAAATTTTTCCGAATTATTTTTCCAAACTCTTCAATATTAAGAACCAAATGATTCTTACATAAAATCTCATACTACGAGCTTCAATTGCACCCCCACTTCTTCTACTTTCTCCAATCCCAAGCCGTAAAGAGATTTCCAAACAGTGAAAAAATCGGAACCATCTTGCAAGTAATCAAATAAAATCGTTATTAAAATACAAAATAAAATAATTGATATCGTGCAATATTAACAGTACACACGTTAATGTCCTTGAGCATAAAATAATCATAGGTACGAGTGACACATGGCCTCGAGATCAATGGAAATAAAATGATGGACTGGATAAACGGTCGAGTGGTTTTTTAACCTTACCGACGAAACCGGGGACTTGGTTATGCTTGGCTCGTCTTGCGACGGTTATATACAGATCATTATCGATACTAAATATATAAGAATACCTCAACACAATATATATATACCTCACATTTATTTATAATCCTTGATGTCGCCGATTGTGACAAAAATGATGAGTATCCGCCGGATATTCCCCTTCTTTAACTTAAACTTGGCTTCCATTATTTTGTAATCTTGTTAAATTTACTTCCCCACCTTATGCACCCTCCTTACATACCATTATCATCGATATTGTTATTATTGTTAATTATTATTTATAAATATTCATTTACTTTTATGGTTTTTATTTACGATCGCACGGAAAATCGGCATCTGCTCTTTTTATTCCCTTATTACTTTTTATTTCTGACTCTTATCGGTGTCGGGACGTTGTAAGTACTGATTATTTATGGGTCATTTTGTTATTTTAATTTTTAAAAAAATTAAAAAAAAAAAAAAACGGAATCGGAAATCGGTCATTCGATTTTTATAGGAAGGAGGGGAAAAAGTGACTATATCTTGGAAAATTGTGGAAATTTTGGAAAATGTTAAGAGAGCAAAGTTGTAGAGCGGAAAATTTCTGAAGACGTTAGAGTTTGGAACAACAAGAAGAGAGTTATGGGAAATATAAAATCGGAAAATGATAGCGGAATTTTGTGATGTGGCTTTTGAGAGAAAATTACTGGGAAACTGCTAGGAAATTTGGAAAGTTTTATTAGAATAAAATTTTGGCTTGGAAAATTTCCTAACCACTCATACTAATTTTATCGCATTTTCCCAATAAATTGAAAAGTTACCGCCAATGGAAAATGAGGAAAATATTTAAGACAAGAATTTTCCGAATTTTCGGTCCTGTGGCTGAATGCTGATATCTTGAAAACAATCAAGAATTTGGAAAATTTATCCAAAGGAAAATTGTTATCCGGAAAATTTCCTAACCGACCTGAACTTTAGTCATTCATTTTTGATGATTAGTTTCCAAGCTACTGCTTCTTAAACATTTTCGTGATTTTTGATTTCTCACATTAATTTTTTGGTTTGATTCTCTAAAATCGATTATCAATTTCTTCGATATAGAGTTTGAATTAAAGCTTGAAGTACTAACTTTCAAAGAAGGGAGCAGATAAAATTCAAACAGTTGATAATGAGTTGTCAATTTTTTGTCGAAGAGAAGATGAAAATTTTGATGGAAATTTGGAATTTATTAAAATTTCACCATTAAAACAAACATTTAGTTAACGAGACAACCTTTAGGTTTCGACATTTGCGTGTACAATTGTATCTACTACCCTCTTTATATACATTTAGATAGAATACATACAATAAAACAAGTACCAATATAATAGAACCAGTAAAAACAGAAGCAGAAGCAGAAGCAGAAGCATCAGAATGTACCAAAGTCACTACTCTCATTTCTATTTCGTATCACACAAAAGACCGCACCGTTATGCAAATACAGTCTCGATGGTCGGTTTTAAACTTTACTATAATCATATATTCCGTCGAGAAATTTATCTCGCATATATAAATATATAAAGACTAAAAATAGCCATTGGAAATTTTTTATCTGAAAATCTTTGTCCTATTTTTTTATTTTCATCCTATATTGACTAACTAGGGACGGAATTTAATGAAATAAGATCATTAGAGCGAAATTGATAGCAAATTTTCTGGGCTACAAATTTATATTGATTATTTTTTTCAAAATTTTTAATAGTTTTTAAGTTATATGCTTATATAGGTAAAAAGTATTTATAGATTTTGGAAAAATGGACAAATTTGATTTTTATTAGAATTTGATTGACTCTTATATGAAAAATAGCAGAGTATTATAAGTCGGAAGGTGTAGAAAAGTTAGGAAATTTTCCGGGCTACAAATTTGTATCCATTCATTTTTTCAAAATTTTTGATACTTTTTGAGTTATTTGCTTAAATAGATAGAAAGTATGCACATATTTTGGAAGAATGGTCAAATTCAAATTTTATTAAATTTAATAACGAAAATAGCGAAGTAAAATTAGTCGGAAGGTATGAAAAAGTTAGGAAATTTTCCGGGCTACAAATTTGTATTGATTATTTTTTTCAAAATTTTCGATACTTTTTAAGTTATTTGCTTGTATAGATATAAAGTATCTACAGATTTTGGAAAAATGGACGAATTTGATTTTTATGGGATAGAATGAAAAAAATAGGAGGGGGGGGGGTGAATTGAGTCAGAGGGTACTACAGGTTTGAAAATTTTCCGGTCTAAAAATTTGTATTGTGAAGATTTTACAAAAATTTTGAATTACTTGCTTCTATAAATAAGTCGAATTTTTGAAAATTCGAAACTTCGAATTCTGGTGACGATCTTTTAATCATAAAATAACGGTTCAAAAGAAAGGGTGTGATACAAATTTTTGGGAAAACTTGTATTGAATTTTCCGAAAGTTTCCCTCAATTTTTCCCATAATTTGATCAGAAGTCAATCTTACATACGTGTTTTGAAACGAAAATTGCCAACCCTGAAATTTTTTTTTCTATAAAATTTCCATTATTTCGCATGATTTTTTAACTTATTAAAGAAAGTCATAAAGTTACCAAATTACAAAATAATTTTCTCGTAATCTCGATTTAAAATTTAATAAAAATAATAATGAGAATTTAAAAGCAACAAAATGACGTCAAAATTGATACACGAGTTAATAATCGAACAAAAAAAAGTTAGCTATTATATAACATTACGAAAAGAAAATTTACGACAAACGCTAATTAAAGAAAGGGCGTAGAAAAAAATCAACCCTTTTTGCCCAGTGGTCTTGAGCCGTAGATTAATTAATTCAGAATATATCAATTAAGAATAAAATTTGTGTGAATAAGTGACTGGGGCTAAGGCTGGGGTTGGGGTGGAGATGGACCGGGTACCGAGATCGTGAAAAGTGTGTTGGGGATATTTTTTTTTTATTTTTTTATTGCAAATTGGACGTGAAAAATGACGCCTTGATTAATCTTACGGATAATTTAAAAACGAAAAGGGTTGAATTTTTTATCGCCTAGGCTTCTCATTGCCCGTTTTTAAAGAAATAACAAATTCAGGAGGTTTAATTGCCAATCAACTTTGGAGAAAACATCACTGGAATAATAATTAGAAAGGAAAATTATTTATTCCAACGATAAATTTATTGGAGCACTTTAATTTTTTTTTGTAATTTTGGTTATAACTTTTTAGGAAATTAAGATAAAAATACAAATTTTTTTTTATTATTACGGTAGATTTTTTTTACGGTAATATTCAAAATATCGAAGCTTAAACTCAATGACTTTTTATAAAATTGAAAAAAATTAAAAATTTCTTATCTTTAAAAATTGGTAACTTTCAAAATTATGAATATTCAGAGCCGGAATGGGTCTCATTTTGAAAATTAAACTTTCGGTTACAACTCTTATTTTTGCCCTATCAATTTCCGATCATTAGTTTCCGAGATATCGATTCTTATAAATTTCTTGAAATAAGAAAAAGTCAAATTTTATAAAAATTCTAACTTCAAAAATTCATAATTTTCAAACTTATGAATATTAAGAGCCGCCATAGGTCTCATATTAAAGATCCGAATTCTAGCTACAATTTTTACTTTGACACAACCAACGTCCGCTTATTAGTTTCCGAGATATCGGTATTTAGAAAATTCTTGAAGTAAGAAAAATTCTAATTTTTTAAATTTTTCTCTCTCTTAAACTTTAAAACTCCATAACTTTAAAACTTATCAGTATTAATGAACGATATATGTCCTATTTTAAAGATCAGACTTTCGGCAACAATTTTCACAGCTCATCGGTCAAAATCCGATCATTAGTTTCAGCGATATTGAACTATTTAGTGATGTAGGGGAGAGGGGTGGGGCAAAAGGGGGTACCCCCAAAATTTTATAAAACAAATTTTTTTTTTTTTCGTAATTACTATAGATCCGATATATTGCTCATTTTTACCCCTACGCATGACACCTGGGGCAAAATAGACCAGCCGAAAATTATGAAAAACTGATACTTTCATATTTTTATCGTCAAAATCAAAAAAAATTAATGTACTAATCCATTTTCCGTTTGATTTTCTATGTCTGGGGCAAATTTGGCTACTAAAAATATTCAAAAATAATATTTTATTTTTTAATTGATAAAATTTTGTAAATAATGCAAAATAATCTGTAATCTAAAAAATCAAAAATCACGTTTCTTGGGTTCAAAATATTGACAAATAAGAAATATAGAATTGTTTTTTTTATTAAATAACAATTAGTAATTAAGCTAATCGAGGAGGAACGATTTATTACACCTAAAAAAATTTTTTTTTGAGTATATTAAAACCAAAAATAATTGTCGAGAGCAAGAAATACATTCTTAATGATGAAAACAATTTAAAAATAAAAAAAAAATTAAATTATCATTTTTTGGAGGGGGCCTCTCTGCCCCACAAAAAAAAAAAAAATTTCTGCCTTCGTATCCACCAATGATGTGAAATGTGATTTTTCTTGAGGTATGTTACCTTTGAAAAATTGAATTTAATGAAATTTGATCAACTCAGAAATTTTTTTTTTCAGCTTTTTTTAAGGGTACTCCAATTTGCCCGCCAAAAGTAACAATTTTATTTCTTAACGGCAGCTAAAAATTTTGTCTATTTACCTTGAATATCATTAAAAACAAAAAGATTTAGCGTATTTTAGTCATCAAAAACAGTATTTCCTTAGGTACCCCTTTTGTCTCCCCCCCCCCCCCCGCCCTATAAAACATAAATTTTAAAAACTTTAGCTATTAGCAGAAAATATCTAGAGTAAATAATTGAACTCCGATAAAAAAAGTTATTGTCTGGTTATTGAAAAAGGTTATGCAGAGTTTTATAACGCCAGCAAGTGGTAATAATTAAAATAAATTGTTAAAGTTTTTAGCATAAAGTTGAATATCGGAGGAATTGAAATAAAAGTGGACAGAAATTAAATGTTAAAATACAAGTGGGCAATATTGTGGTCTGTTGTATTGGATTGTTGGTGTTTTAGTGTCGACATATATGTGAATACAGTAAATATGTGTGAGTGAGGGTGTAGATGCTTTAGCATTTGCGGGAAATGAAATAAATCTACGGGAGAGTGCTCAGTAGACTCGATTCCACTCTTCTCTTCTCTTGAAAAGGGTTAAAGTTCGATTCTCTAGAGGGTTCGAGAGTTGGAAGCTCGATGTTGTTCCTTTTATTGTAAGAGCAACAAGGACGTGGACAAGGACCAGTTGGTTTTAGAGTTGAAGGACATTTCCACGACCCACTGGGATTTATAATAAACGCGAGCGAGAAACTGTTGAGCCGATATCTGCTTTTTTTTTATTATCTCGCTTAATTATATTTATTACTTGTTTTTTGCCATTTGTTGTCTTTGTTCCGATTGTTTTCTCGGGGCATTGAAGATTAATTTTTATTAATTGAGTGGCAAATTGATAATTTGAAGAAAAACTGAAATTATTATAGAAATTTTTCGGAATCATCAATCAGAAGTTGATGATATACAAATGAAAATAGTTGTTGAAGATCCGATCTTCAAAATAAGACCCATGAAGTCCCCAAATATTGATAATTTTCAAATTTGAAAAAAAAAAATGATCAAAAAGTTGGAATTTTTGTTCATTCAAGAAATTTTCAAGCGGCAATATCTCAGAAACTAATGATTAGAAATCGATGACATAAGAATGCAAATTGTAGCTGAAAGTCTAATCTTTAAAATGAGACCCATAACGACCCTCAATATTGATAACTTTCAAAGTTATAAATTTTTAAACCGGAAAAAATGAAAATGATTAAAAACTTGGAACTTTTCTTATTTCAAGAAATTTTTAAGCGGCGATATCTCAGAAACTAATGATTAGAAATCGATGACATAAAAATGAAAATTGTAGCTAAAAGTCTAATCTTCAAAACGAGACCCATAAAGTCCCTTAATATTGATAACTTTCAAAGTTATGAAATTTCACAGCTGAAAAAATAAAAATTATTCATAAGTTGGAATTTTTCTTGATTCAAGAAATTTTCAAGCGGCAATATCTCGGAAACTAATAATTAGAAATCGATGACATGAAAATGAAAATTGTAGCTGAAAGTCTAATCTTCAAAATGAGACCCATAAAGTCCCTTCATATTGATAACTTTCAAAGTTATGAATTTTTTAAGTTCAAAGAAAAGAAATTATCAAAAAGTTTGAACTTTTCTTGTTTCAAGAAATGGTTAAAAGGCGATATCTCGAGAACTAATAGTCAGAAATTAACGATCCAAAAATGAAAATTGTAGCCGAAGGTCTAATCTATAACTTGAACTTCACAAAATGTCTAAAAGTTAATAACCTCCAAAGTTATGAATTTTCAAATTTTGATAAATGAGAATCAATAAAAAAATATGAAGTTTTCGTTGTTTCGCTCGTAAACTAATTATCAGTTGATGATACAAAAATAATAATTGTAGCTAAAGATCTTATCTTTAAAATGAGCTGAATCTTGTCTCATAAATTTAATTCGTTACAAGCAATAAAATTTCAAAATAAAAAAAAATTTCCAATAACTTGATCCATAATATGACCTTTCAATACGACCCAATTTACCCAGCATCCATACATACATTACTCTGCGAAAGCAAATACTTGAAGTAAATAATTTAGTAAACTAATTAGCGGGTTTGCCGACAAAGGATCCTTGGTCGTTTCGCGTCTCTGTCCCTCATTCCGCGGTCGCACTCTCACTCGCGCTTTCGCTTTTTCTTCGGGTCCTCTCACTCTCTATTATATAGAGTCCCATCTCATCCGATTCAATTCAATCCAATCCTTAGTGTCTCCATGAGTTTGTTTTTATCCCAACAGCCGATTTGTCGTCTCAGTCACTTTTATTTTGAAATTTATACTTTTTTATTTTATTTTTCGAAAAATAACTTTTTATTTTATCAATAAAAATAACGACGCCCGTGTCAAGGCTAATCACCGTGAATCGATTATTGTCCGAAGATCGATTCGCCAGAGCTAAATTCTTTACATCAGCAATCTTGTTTGACAAGTTTATTGATACATCCAAGTTAAATTATTATATCAATTATTTTTTTATTTCTCGAGTTTTTACTCCAAACTATACTCAGAAACTTTCTTACTTTTTGCTCAGGTATTTTTAATGATTATTTCTTCTTAGAACTAAGGAATTGAAGTGAGAATTAAGAAATTTTATTTTCGATCTTATCGGCATTTTTATTGACAACCGTCTAATCTTTGACAATTCGACGATCTTTATCATTTTTAAATTCATATCTCGTAAATTAATTAAGAAAAAAATTCGATTTTACATTCATTTTAAAGCTCACCCGAGTCAGAATTAAAACAGTAGTTTGAGCCTCCAAAGCCTCAGTTCTTTTGATTTTGGACTTGCCGCTGAATGTAATATGTTATTTAAGTTCTTGATGTCCTAAAAGTAGCGTATAGAGGAGTAAATCACCTTTTTAAAATGGTATTTTAACCCTCCATGGTCTACCATATATTTTAAAATGCTATTCAAGTCCTCAATACCCTAAGCAAAGCGCATGGAGGACTTAATCACCTTTTTAAAAAAATGTTTTAACCCTCCAAGGCCTATCATACTTTTAATCTGTAACTTTGAATGAGCTCAATTCTTTAGCATGATATTACTGGTATAATAATATCTGCGTTCTAAATACATAAAGATATTTCCAACTGGTCGTGAGCGTCCGAGTAGCAGTGCAGCAGTGGTTGTGCTTCATATTCGTTAGGTCTTGGTTTCGAATCCCGGCAGCAGCAGATTATTTTTCAGCAGTTTTTTTCAATTTCTTTGGCAGTTTCCGTTATCCAATACATCATTCGTATTTATTGTTCACATGAAATAATAAATTAATCATATACTAATAAGTCAAAGGCTCTAATTATTTAATTCGAATTTCGAATGACAGTACTATTCTATTCGAACGCCTACTTGTATAAATTTAGCTATTATTATTAATATTTTAAATTTTATTATTTTTTAACTCACAGCAAAACATTTATTACTAAGAAATTATTTTCGGAATTTTTAAATTTCAAATTTTTTTCGATCATGGTGGCCATTTCTAATTAGTGGCCCCCTTTTCCCTTCTGTTTCTTTACCAATTGCACGCGATCCGATGAGAGTCTTTCTCGATCTATAAATTTAGGCTGTGGAGGCTTATTTTACCTTTTTAAAAAGATGATTTGAACCTAAGCTTGGTAAAAGCGAACAAAGTTACCACGTTTAGGTTTAAATCACCTTTTTAATGCATGGATCATATTCTAAAAAGATGATTTGAACCTCCTTTCATGTAGGATTTGGAGGCTCAAATCATCTTTCTAATTTTGACTCGGATTTGCATGTCAAAGATTTTTGATCGATAGGTTTTGAAAAATGGGAATTTTTAGTAATATATTTCTTTAGAAACTCTGATTTTTTTTCATGAATTTTTTTTGATGTTTCAAAATTAATAAATTGGAAAGTTATCAAAATTGAAAAATGTTTGAGTACTCATTTTAAAGATTAGACTTTTTGCTACAATTTTTCTTTTTGCATGATCGACTTCCGATCAATAGTTTTCGAGATTCGACTTCTATAGATAGACATATATTTTTTAGTAAAAATGTTAGCTCCTACTTTTTTAGTTTCAAGGTTAAAAAATTTATAACGTTGGAGGTTATAAAAATAAAAATATGGGATTAGGTCCATTTCAAAGATTGGACTTTTGGCTACAATTTTCTTTCAAATGTAATCAACTTCTGACCATTAGTTTCCGAGATATCTTTTCTTAATAATTTCTTGGAATAAGAAAAATTCTTATTTTTTTAAGTTTAAAAATTCATAACTGCCAAACTAATGCGAGTAAAGGGATATTTAAGGTCTCATTCGAAAGATTGAACATTTAGCTACAAATTTTATTTTTACATCATCGAATTCCGATCATTAGTTTTCGAGATATCGATTTTTTAAATTATCTCTAATTTTAATCTCTAATTATTAAACTAGTGATATCTAATTGCGACTAGTCGGCACTTCATGTATGTATATATGTATATATTTATATATATGAAAAATGGTATAAAGTGTTCACCCTAGGGGTGAGTTGAACCATATGATGGCTTTGGTATCAGTGGCAGTGGCTAGGGGGCGGCAGATTCTCCTTTCGAATGTTCAAACAAATGAGAAGTTTGTTCGGTGCACAATAGATACGAAAACCGAATGATATGTCTAACTAAATACGTTAACAGTATATGTACCGACATATCAAAGGGAGCCATGAATCTCTATGATGGTTTCTATTTGGCCCGTGTCTCAGTCCTCGTAACTCGCGTGTTTGCTATTGCGGTTTCTCTACGTGTGCCTGTGGCTTCTCTTTCTCTTGTATATATATATATATATATATATATATATTTAATATATCCACATTTATATATTAAGTTAATTGTTTACTAACTTATTAATTAAATAACAATTGATTGATTTTTTTTATAGAAAATTGAAACTTCTGAATTTTCATGATCCATAAATTAGTAGTTTACATAATTATTTAAATAACAAATTAGTGTTTTGGATACTAAATTTTATAAGCTACAAAAATGGTATCTTTGAGTTTTTTGATAGAAGTGATAAGAAAGGAGATAATTGAGATTATAGATAAGGAGAATTTTAGAAAAATTCAAAAACGTTTCAGAAGTGTGATTTTAAAAACTTAATGAGCGTTTCTAAAACGATTATGGAAATTTTGAAATAAATAAGGAGTGTTTTAGGTACGAAATTTTAGAAGCTACAAAAATGGTATCTTTGAGTTTTTTGATAGAAGTGATAGGAAAAGAGATATATCGGTTTTCTTGTAGAGAAGAATGTTGGAAGAGTGAATGAAAAATTTTGAAAATTTTAGAAGAGTGTAATCTTTGAAATTTGAAAGCTTTTTGAATCACTAGAGAGGATTTTGAATAGGAAATTTTCTGAGTTACAGAAAAGTATGAGTGAGCATTTTCGATAATTTTGATAGTTTGTGAGATATTTGTAATTATAGACAGATAGTTTAGAAAATTCGGAACAACCTTTTTTGGAAAAGTTTAAAAAGGTGGAACCTGGGAAATTTACGAGTGAAATGGATTTTTAGGGAGTACTTTGGATAAGAAATTTTCTGGGTTACAAAAAAGTATCAGTGAGCATTTTTGATAATTTTGATAGTTTGTGAGATATTTGTAATTATGGACAGATAGTTTAGAAAATTCGGAAAAACCCTTTTCGAGAAAGTTTCGAGGTGCAACCTGGGAAATTTACGAGTAAAATGGACTTTTAGAGAGTGTTTGAGATAAGAAATTTTCTGGGCTTCGTTGAGTTTTTCAGTAGGAGTGATAATTAGGAAAATATTTCAAATTTTTCATACAACCCAACTTTGGGTAAAATTTCGAAAAATTTAGAGAAAATTTCCAAGTGTGAAAAAAATGAAGTCGAAAATTTTCCAGCCTACAGAATAATTTCGATAAATTTTCTTCTTAGTCCCAATAGTTTCCAAGTTATCGGCGTGGAAAACCTCGAAAAAAAAATTTCCCCTGTAATCTATGAGTTGAAGGTTTAAAAAATTAAAAAACAATCAGGGTAAAAAATAACAGTAATAAATCAGATGATAAATAACCAAGTGAAAGGGTTTTCATCTGAGAAAAATATCTAGGCCGCATTCCCATCCCCATTGAAGGGGAGAGACTCAATTTACGATTCATTTCCTTCCCGCGGTTGCCTATCGCCATTTTGCGAATCTGAATAATTTATTTTAATAACGAATTTCCCGCTCAAGTTATATCCCCGTACCCTTTTTCTTACTAGTGTACTAGTGTAATAGTGTAGTGTAGACTCTGTAAAGAGTAGAGTAGAGTAGAGAGTACTGAAGAGAAAGTCGAGTGTAATATGATGGGCTGCCTCGGACGTTTGACGTAAAAACCCTCGTCTCTATTGTCGGATACATTTTTAATCGTTCGCTGAAAAAAAACTTTTTTGTTACTTTTTACCTTTTACGGTTTCTATATTTTTTATTAATCCAGAGTAGAGATTCCAGCACTGCCTTAGGCACCCGCGGTTCGATCTCGAGCCTTTTGTTCGCAAAATCAATTATAGAACTCAGATTTCCACAACCAGACGCAGACTTTTCCTGTAATTTCTGTGATTAATTTTATTTCTGTCACTAAAGTCATGTGTTTTGATTTTTCGGGCGTAAATGTGAGAAGGCTGCATTAGCATTGGGGTAGTTTGGGCAAAAAAAATTTTAGCGGGAAATTTGAAAAAATGAAATGTTGAATTTTGTATTTTGAACTTTGAAAATTTAGTACTTGGAAAGTTATCGAAATTAATGATCCGGATTGGTCTCAAATCAAAGTTCAGGCTTCAAGAATCAATTTTTATTTTTGATTGATTGAGTTTCGATCAGTAGTTTTCGAGATATCGAATTTTAAATACCAGTGTTCTAAACAAAAAATTCAAATTTTCTATTTTCGAATCTCAAAAATTTATAAATTTGCAATTGAGAGAAATCAAAAATTTTTCTTGGGCTCATTTTGAATCCTATACTTTCGGCTTAAATTAAAAATCTGTTTTATGGAAGGATGCAATTTATTGTCAGACAATAAGACAACAGGACACTAAACCACGTGCCCAAGGACCAGAACGGGTTACATTTATTCGCTGATCTACTTGATCTATTACTGTCTCAGTGCTCTTTTGAGAACTGAAGGTAAATTAGAGTTAGATTTCTCTTGAAACTCAAGTAAATTTGTTACTGCGGACACTAAAAACGATGTGTTTATTGCTTAGCTAAATGTTTCCTGCGTATCTCTAGAAGTTACACCTAAAAATTAGTGGCTCGGAGCAGCTTTTGATAAAAAATTTACCGGGCTACAATTTCGTATTCATAAATTTTTTCGATATTTCTGATAGATTTCGATATATTCGCTCTCAAAGTTAAGAAACATTGAAAATATGCCAAATTCGACGTTTCCGATTCTTATGATTTTTAATTTACTGTAACTGAGAAATTAATTGAGGAAAACTGATATATTGGGTGTGATTTGGTTAGGAAATTTTCCAAGCTTCAAGTTTGTCGTCATAAGATTTTCCGAAATTTTCGATAGTTTTTAATATAAATACGATTTTAGATTTCATACTTTTTCCAGGCTTACGAAAGTATCAACGTTGCGGTAATTAGAGTTGTTATCGATGAGATGCTATCAAAAGTATGATTTTTGGTTAGGAAATTTTTCGGGCTACAAATTACAATCAATGACATTT
Source organism: Microplitis deprimator (assembly GCA_964016945.1). Classification (NCBI taxonomy): domain Eukaryota; kingdom Metazoa; phylum Arthropoda; class Insecta; order Hymenoptera; family Braconidae; genus Microplitis; species Microplitis deprimator. The sequence continues at coordinate 2,102,994 of OZ024713.1, forward strand.
TTCAATATTTTTAATATTTTCTGAGAAAATCCCATTAATTTGTATCAATAATTTTTCCAGCTTTAGAAAAATTCTTGATATTCTTTTCAAATTTAAATCTTCTCTATCTCGAAAAGTAATCAATCGATTATCACTCTTAATGAGGGTTTTGGTTAGGAAATTTTCCGGGCTACAAATAATATTCAGTATTATTTTCCGATATTTTCAATAGTTTTTTAAATAATCACAATAATGTGAACTAATGGCATAGAATTATTAAAAAAAAAATTTTTAAGTTTTTCATATGAAACAAATCAACATATACATGAATATATAAATTTCCACATAATAAATATAACCAAAAAAAATGTCACCACCTGCGTCAATTGAAAGTCTATTAAATAAAAATAAATAATTATTTAAAATTTCCGAAATCTCAATTTCTTTCGCCTTTTTATGGCTCTTTTGTGTAACAACTGGACATGGAGATAAATTATTGAGGTTGTCGTGTGTTCTTGACAAATATCTGCCCACCAAGCTAAAATTTTTAGCTCTGACACTCTGGATACATGAGTCCGGACTCGTGTATCTTAAAACAGCCTTTTAAATATTTTTTTTTTTTTTTTATTTATTTACTTATTTTTTATTTTTTCTATTTTTGTAAACTCGAAAATCAAGATTATGACAAAAGGCGTCAGGTATAAATTTGTAATTTAAGAGAATTTCGTTCAAGTTTGTATTTTTTTATAAATTTATTTATGCCGGATGCTAAGAAAAGGTCCAAATGTAAATCATTTTGATATGCGGGTTTAAGATTTTAAACTTCCCGCTAATCAGTTAATCTCGTTGGTGTCTTATATTTTACGCAAATGCAGATACTATTAATTTTTAGAAATTTTTGGGTTTCTAGATCTGCATTAAATGCACTTACAATGATAACAACAATAGTAACTTTCATCAATTTTTTTACTGAATAAAGGAATTGAAGAAAAATAAGAAATTTTTTTTGACTATTCGCCTTATTTTTGTAATGTCTTGGAAAATATTCAAAATAACCCTATGGTATTTTTGTTTATTTAAAAAAGCATCGAATTGCTACATTTTTTATTTGAAAACTTTTTCGATTACTTCAGTAGTTTATGACCAATTGAATCATAAAAGTTTTTTTTTGTGTGTTGGTGATTTTTTTTTTAGATTTTTTGATCCCAGTAGTGATCAAAGTTCCCTCATTTAACTGGTGATAAAATTTCACTGATTAAATTAGTGATAAAATTTCATTAATTTAACCTGTGATGAAATTTGACTGATTCGACAAGTGAAAATTTATCATTTATTCAATCGGTTATAAAATTTTACTTACTCGACCAGTGAAATTTCACTGATCCTAGTGAAATTTTATAACTGATTCAATCAGTTATGAAAAAATGTACTGATTTAGCCAGTGAAATTTCACTGATTTACTACCTTTGATAATATTTTACTGATTTGTCCAGTGATATTTTTTCACTGATTTAATCTGTGATAAAATTTCAATGACCCGACCAATGAGATTTTATCACTGATTAAATCAGTGATAAAAATTTTTGATTCAGTCAATAATAAGATTTTCCGAATTTAAGCTGCGATAATATTTGACTGATTCAATCAGTGATAAAATTTCACTGATTCCATCAGTGATAAAATTTTACTAATTTAACCCGTAATAAAATTTTACTAATTTATCTCGTGATAAAATTTCACTGACTCAACCATTGAAATTTTATCACTGATTCAATCATCGATGAAATTTAACAAATGCAATGATTGATTGCCGACTGATTCCTCAGTGTACTTACATCTGGGAATCATATTAAATATTCACTGATAGTAAAAGTTAACTTCATTTTTATAAAATAATCCAGTTCCAAAGTTGTCCCAAACTTTTCTCCATCTTTGAAAATGCCCACGACCTTTATTTTTTTTTTTTTACCAAAATCGAAGGTCATTTTCATATTTACTATTCAGATTTTTCTCACTATTTTTAACTTTCTCTTGATTACCTTCCGATCGATAGTTTCCAAGATATCGATCCTTACGTATACTTTCTTAAATATTCAAAAAATTCAAGTATTTAATTATACATCCATATATATCTATATATCTATCTATATATCTTTTTATTTTTTTCTCGGCCAGCCCATCGATAAAATATATAAACACATAAATAAATAAATATCTCCTCTCAAAGGACTACACACAAGCCTGGACATAAAAGATATCGGTTTACAGGGGAATAATATTTATGAGGGCCAAAGTCAAATTAGTGGCGTACTGCGTGCACCTTTTGATTAAGTATCTGTTAACTAAAGGTAATACTTAATAAAGTAACCGTGATTTAGTGGGGTCTACTGATGTAAGGTGGTCTGATACACGAATAAACTTAGAAGCCGCTTCGCGGTCTCAACTCCGCTCACTCTGCAGACCAATACGCCGATAAAAAATAAAATTTAAAAAAATTAAATACCAAGGACATAAACCAGAGGTTAAATAAGCGCTACGTTTTTTCATTTTATATGTATACATATATATATATATATATATATATATATATATATATATATATATATATATATGTATATACATATATTTTTTTTAAAATTATTTATGTCCTTAAGGATGAGCTAAAATTAAACTCTAGTTCAATGAATTTTTGCGTTTTCTTCGATTGGCTTTAGATCGCGAAATTGGAGGTGGGAGAAAAGAGAGAGGGGAAAGGGGGAGGAAAAGGTGACTGATAATTTATGTTGATACTCGGATGTATCGCCACTGAGGCTGCATCGTCAATAACCTGATACTGGACACTGCCTTCTTCAGGATCCGAATATCCGATTGCAATTTGCGGGATCGTTTTTTTTGGGACAGTGGTGCTCAGGTTTTAGTTGCGGATATCTTAGAAAGGGGGAAAAATTATGGAAAATGGTAAGAGAGGTAATTTGTAGAGCGGAACATTTCAGATGGAACGTGGGCGTTTAGATTATAAATTCGGGTCAGTTGAAGGTAGATTTTCGTGAAAATCTATAAAACTGGAAAATTTAGGAAAATGGTTAAAGGGAAAGTTGTAGAGCGGAAAATTTCTGATCGGAATTATCTACTACTAATTGATTCCGGCTAATTACTAGAAGTAGTTAGAATTTAAGGGAAATTGGGAAACTTTTTTTCCTAGAAATTTAGTAAATTTGGGAAAATTGACGGGGAGTTATGGACTGGGAAATTTTCGATGGAAAACACTTACAGGAAATTGATTCTAAGAAATTGAAAGGAAAGGTATGACGATTGGAAATTTGAAAAATGTCCGAGTTTTAGTAAATTTTCGTGAAAATCAAGAAAACTGAGAAATTAAGGAAAATGGTTAAAGAGGAAAGTTGTAGAGCGGAAAATTTCTGATCGGAATCATCTACTACTAATTGATTCCGGCTAATTACAAGAAGTAATTAGAATTTTAGGGAAATGGGGAAATTTTTTTTCCTAGAAATTTAGAAAACTAAGGAAAATTTGGGAAAAATTGATGGGGAGTAAAGTTGTGGACCGGGAAATTTTTAATGAAAAATACATACAGGAAATTTATTTTAAGAAATTGGAAGGAAAGTTATGACGATTAGAAAATTTGGAAAATGTCCGAGTTTTGGTAAATTTTCGTGAAAATCAAGAAAACTGAGAAATTAAGGAAAATAGCCAAAGAGCAAAGTTGTAGAACGGAAAATTACTGATCGGAATTCCTCACTAAAAATTGAATTCGGCGAATTACGAGAAAAGTTATTGATGTTCAAAAAATTGGAAGAATAGTAAAAAGTGGGAATTTGATAGATTTTCTTGATTTACTCGAAAACTAATGAAAATTTAATAAAGTTGTAAATTAATAAAATTGTAGCTCGGAAAATTTCCTATTAGAAGTAGTGGGGCGAAAATGACGCAACTGAAGTAGTTGGAAATTTACAGGCGTTTGAATGATAATTATTAATTATGAGGATAAAATAGTTGAATTTGGTAGAGTAAACACTAAACACGATAGATTAAAATAGAATTTGCAAAGGCTAGTGTCAGAGAATGAATAAGGACAAAGTTATATAGAGCAGTGGAGTGAGACATAAAATAGGGGTTGGGGTTGGGGTTTGGGTGAGGGAGGTAGAAGGTGAGGGGGAGGGGTTATGAAAGCTGCAAAGGGTAGTTTCCGGGTGTTCTTAAACCGCCCGGAGCGTGAGGGCACCCTTGCGCTAATTGATTTGTGTTCGTGCTTCAGTGACCTCTTGTCTCTTCTCAGTCTTACAGCTCAATGTTGTACTCTACTACCTAAACAACCACCAGCTCATTTTGCTTGACCTCCCGCTAGTTGATTCTCTTTTACCTCGATTTACTAATCATAATACACAACTATTCTACACATTATTATAACTACTTGTTAACTAGTATAAATAATTCAATTTTTTTTTCAATTATTTATTTAGTATTAATTTTGAAATATTTAAATTTATACCATAAAACGTAGTTTGCACCACCAATATATCGACATTTGTACAATTAATGCATCGAAATTCGTATAATCGACCTATCGAAGTTCGTATAATCGATATATCGAAGTTTGTACCACCAATATATCAAAATTTGAACAATTGATATATCGAAATTTCTATAATTGATGTATCGAAACTTCTATAATCGATGTATCGAAATTTCTATAATCGATGTATCGAAATTTGTATAATCGACCTATCGAAGTTTGTATAAGTTCCAGTTATCGATAGTTTATATCGATACATCGAAATTTTTAGACAAGTCGAAGTTTATAAAATCGATAGATCGAATTCTGATTGCATCAAAGTTAATATTATCGACAGCTCAAATATTTCAATCAATAGATCGAAATGAATCTACAACTCGAACATAATCAACAATATAAAAAATCAATATCGATGTATCGTATGTCATTATCGATATCTCGAAAATAAAAATTGATCGATCGTGTATTTAAAATATCGCTTAGATTTTAGCCGAATCGAAAAATTGTAAATCGTCTAATCTTGAAAAATCGATATCTTAAGTGCGAAAATCGATTAATCGATTTTTCAATCCTCAATCATTCAATAAGGTCGAAACTGATAAATCGATTTGTCTATGAAAAAAATAATAATTTCACTTAATTTTTTTTTTTTTTTTCAAATAATAAATTCATGTAAAACAAAAGTGAGAAAAAATAATTTAATTGATTTTAATTTGTCGGATTTTATTAAACAAATAAATAGCCCGCGTTGGGTTGATGGGCGACACCATGAACGAGAGGGGGCATCAATAAAATACATGAGTATAAAATAAAATCCATAACCAATATAGCAAAGCAAAGGAAAGGATAGCACAGCATAGCATAGAATTGCTGTAGTGTAGTGTATAATATGAGTATAGTGGTATTTAAAGCTTATATATAAGATTAAATGGCGCCTTAACCACCCATCAGGGGATCTTCTCATTATTTTCCATCCACTGGGCTCTACTCCACTCGATTTCATTCCATGCTATACACACAACCCGGGTTTTAATATTATTATTAGTATATATTCCCATTTCATATGAAATCTATACGTTCGCATAAACATAAATTTAACTTTTACGATCTGTACACTATGCAAATGCGTTCCAATCATTTCTCTTTCTCTTTCTCTTCCTCTTTCTTAACTAACCGATTTATTTATTTTCATTTTTTTAATAATAATCGTTTATTTATTGTCAAAATTAACTTTTTATGAACAATTAAATAAATCGATTTATCGATTATTAAATCGATACATTAAGTATTTAATTGATATATTAATAATGCAATCGATACATCGATTATTAAATCGATCTATCGATTGTCGAATTGATCTATTGATTATTGAATCGATCTATAGATTATTTGATCGACATTAATTATTCAATCGATCTATCGATTGTAAAATTCGATTAATCGATAGTCTATATTACGACTTGCATTTAAAAAAATTATTGTAAATTTTATTTAATCAATATATGAATTTTGAAATCGATCGATTTATTTTGATAATCAACATATCGATATGAAACTTCGATAAATCGAAATAATAAAATTCTATATGATATCTTAATCAGTCATTAATCACTATTTTCAATTAGTGTATAGACAAAATCGATACATCGATTTAAAGATTCGATTTATCAATTTCAATACAGGCAGTATCGATTTAAAAAAAATCGAGGATTAGTCAAAATTATTTCACTCTGATGAATGGTTTAATCAAAAAGTCTATCGATATTTGAAATGATTAATCGATTACAATAATCGATATATCGATTACAACAATCGACGCATAAAATTTTTGAATTTTCCTTCATAATCGATTACAATAATTTGCCAAATTATTCTCCTAATCTCTCGATCTTCGATTTGATAAATCGATTTCCATATTCGATGTCTCGAAAAGAGAAAATTCGATTTATCGATTTCAATACAGGCAGTATCGATTTAAAAAAAATCGAGGATTAGTCAAAATTATTTCACTCTGATGAATGGTTTAATCAAAAAGTCTATCGATATTTGAAATGATTAATCGATTACAATAATCGATATATCGATTACAACAATCGACGGATAAAATTTTTGAATTTTCCTTCATAATCGATTATAATAATTTGCCAAATTATTCTCCTAATCTCTCGATCTTCGATTTGATAAATCGATTCCCATATTCGATGTCTCGAAAAGAGAAAATTCGATTTATCGAGCTAATAATTGATAATTTCAAATCAACTTCCTCTTCCATTCATCAGCAAACCGATTACCGATTCGATATCCCGATTTTGAAATTCGATGTATCGATTCTCGACTCGATTTTTCCTAAACAGAAAATTTCTAACAAAAAATTTATCCCAATTTCATCATACCTCGAAGCGAATTATAAAAAAAAAAAAAAAAAGAAAAAAAAAGAAACCAGAAACGATCTCAAGTGCGTTAGACATTTCTCTAATTTTTTCATCGCGTTAATGGCGTCACCCCACGCGGCCTCTACTAATGTAACAGTCCAACAGTCGTCTTGCAATCGCCTCGATTATCTTCTCGATCTGGACAACGTCGGGTAAAATCGATGGCTTTATTTCTTATTTTTCTCAACCGTTTTTTTTCTCCATTCGGTCAAGAACGTCTTCCTTTTTTTATCCTTTCCCATCTGCACTTTATATGTGTCGTGGATTATAAGTTATCCGATATTATGGGACGACAATTGGACGTTCAAATAATACTTTCCTCTTTATATATCACATATACACATAAATATATTATATATTTTTTATTGCGAATTAACATTTGTCTCAAAACTAAACGATGGCTACAATTACCTTTTTCTCATTATTATTATTTTTTTTATTACAATAAGGCCAGTATCGTATTATATACTTATTTATTATCGATAACTATAAGTATTTATTCCATGTACTAAAACATAAATTCCTCAGTACTTATTATAATTATGATAATTACCTTCAATTGAATTCATTTTTACATCGATTTCTGTACTAATCAAGATTCAAAAATCGATAACTCTTAAACTAATTAATCGAAGATCACGATTTTTTTTTCGAAAATGATCATTTCTTTGGCTACAATTTTCACTCTAAATCAATTGATCTTTAATGAGTACTTTCCGAGGTATTGATTATGAAACATAACTGCTTTTCATAAATTTAAATCAATTTCCAAAATTTTTCCTTAAAAAATTCGAAACTCTGTTACTTTTCAATATTTAGGGTCTTGCTCCAGCTCATTTCATGTTTGGACAGTTTTTTACAGTTTTAATTAACATTTTTTTCAAATTCAAATTTTTTTTCGAGTTATCGCACTTTGAAATTTTAATTGGCGCCCAATTTCGAATTTTTTTGTTTTTTTGTTTCATAAATTTAAAACTAAACTTTATATTCATTTATAACTTTACCGGCTTGTTTTTGATGTAACGAGCTACCAAATTGTGGAGTATGAGGTCTAGACCCTTCATAGTTTAGCAATTATTCATAATTTTTGAAAATTGGCGCCCAACATCCGAATTTCGGGGTCAGGGTATCGACTAAATTTTGGTAGAAAATTTGCCGGGGGACAACAGAAGACACATTGAGAGTAAAAATAAAGTGTTGCTGGGTGGAGGAGGAGGTTAAAAACTAGGTGGGGTAAAATGGTAAAAAAAATGATGAAAGATTAAAAGCATGGAATTTAGTTTTGGATCGGATCTCAAACGGATTAAACGCGAGATCTTACAACAACTACAACAAAAACGTCACCAACAGCAACAAGACCGGTTTTTTATTATCCTTCTATTTATTGGAAAGAAGATCGGATTACAAAGTGATAAATTTTTATTGTCTCTGGCCGCATGACACGACATATTGACCCATCAATATTCCGGTTCTCGCGGAATCCAACCGTGAAAAAATAAAAAACTTTAAATTCCGATGGTTAAAAATAAACAAATAAATAAATAAGTAGACAAAGAACGATTAGCTCGTAAAAGAAAAAAAAAAGAAATAAAATAAGTAATCGTTGATTGAAACAGGGGTAGGTCACCCCAAAGATCTGGCATTTGTTTCGGGAAAAAAAATTTTCGCGCACTAATGGCCGCTATGGTCTAATGCCTCGCTAAGAAAAGTCTCTTGTGTTCCCACACTTTATCTTTTATCTCGAAACTTCCGGTCTATGTGTCTTGCTATTCCGTTAATGGGCACTCTTTTGTTGGTGACAAATATCAAGTATTAATATATAACAGAATATACACGCCCACTGGAAATTGATTTTTTTTGCTGCACTGAAGATTCAATGATCGATATCTCGAAAAGTTTTCAACGGAAGTTGATCAAACAAAAACGAAAGTTATAGCAGGGACTCTAATTTTTTAAATGGGACCCATAATGTCCGTTGACTATGATAAGTTTAAAAGTTATGAAAATTTGAAGTTTGAAAAATCGAAAATTCATGAAAATTTGAATTTTTCTCATTTAGAGAAATTACTGTGAGCCAATATCTCGGAACCTAATACCCGAAAATCGATAATACAAAAATGAAAATTGTAGCCAGGTCTAATTTTGAAGATGGGACCAATTATAGTCCTTAATAATAATAACTTTGTAAGCTATGAATTTTTTAAGTTCAAATACTAATTTCAAAAAAACGAAATTTTGTCATTTCAAAAAAGTGATAAATCCCAATATCTGTGAAACTAATGATCAGAATCTAATTACATAGGAATGAAAATTGTAGCCAAAAGTCTAAACTTCCAAATAAGACCTTCGGCGACTTTAATTTCATTCGGTTCAAAAGTTATGAGTAGAGCCAGGATTTTTGCCTTAATTTAAAAATAACAATTAATAATTAATGGTGTCGAATTTTTGATATTACGGCGAAAATATTGGTTGTATAAAAAAATTTTTTAAATAAAAGTTGTTCAAAATTTAATTTTACAAAAAAAATGTCTCCTATAATTTTTTCCTAGGACTAATAAGAAAGCCGTAATTTTAAAATTAAAATTTTGATAATTAACAAAAATTTGAATCATTCATTATGAATCTTAATTCTGGAATACGGCAAAACTATTGGTCGTATGAAAAAATTTTTCAAATGAAAGTTATTTAAAATTTAATTTTACAAAAAAAATGTCTCTTATAATTTTTTCCTAGGACTAAGAAGAAAGCCGTAATTTAAAAATTAAAATTTTGATAATTAACAAAAATTTGAATCATTCATTATGAATCTTAATTTTGGAATTACGGTGAAACTATTGGTCGTATAAGAAAATTATAAGAGACATTTTTTTTAGAAAATCAAATTTGCTACGACTTTTGTTTGAAAACTTTTTGTATAAGACCAATATTTTCGCTGTAATATCCAAAATTTGAAGCATTCATTTCAAAATTGTCAAAAATCTTGTCCCATGAGTTATCAAAGTTCATCCAAATGTTCAAATTTCAAATTTCGTACGCATAAATTTTTTCATCATGAAAAAAATTTTTCTAATTTTCCAAATATCCAAATTTCAAATAATATCTCGTTTCTAAAATTGCTGATATAAAAAATTTTTAAAACTCCAATTATTTTAAAAATAAAAAAAAATCTATTCCCACTAATGATTTATTAAATATCATACATTTGTGTGAAAAATTCCATACATCTATTACTAATAATTCATTCCCTCGACAAAAAAAAAAAGTTATGAGGTTTTGGCCAAGTATCGAAAAGTAATACAAGTAAGATGGTGACAGGAAATTCCTATGCCAGTATTTAAACATGGCGTTAGACATGTTACATCTAAAAACACATAATCCATCGCAATTACAATTACAATTACAATAACAATTACACACTATTAACTGAGTATACATATTTACGAATAGTTTTGAATCGCGGAATTCATAGCATTGGGTTTAGTCGCGGTCGTTGTCGGTAACAGATATGACTAATATAATAAAACAAAATGAAATAAAATATGAGTTAAGAGCTTGTGTTAAAGCTAACCGACTAAGAAAGACATCTTAAAACAACCTATCTATAGATAGTTGTCTCTCCATTCTCCATTTCCATCTCATCTACTCTTACAACCCGATGTATTTCTAAATCCACAGAAAGTTGGCCGTCCGCCATCATTATGCACATGATAATTAGAATGCGTTGGCGCGTGTCTCAATATATCTACACAGCTTTTCATAACCTGGTACATTCAAACCGACGTATGTCTCAGTACCAACAGTTTTAATGCTTTTACTTTTTTTTTTTTTTTTTTTTTTTTTGAATAGTTTAGTTTCTTGTGACGATATCGTAGTAATTATTGAAGATCGCTATGTGATGTTTGTGTTCGTTTTAATGGGGAGAAAACTGGCTACAATTTTAAAAAAAATTTTTTGTAAAAAGTATAATTTTCTTCATGGATAAATTTTATTCGCGGTTTGGTTTTTTTGAGATATTTTAAATACTATTAAAAATAACTATAGGGGAGGGTGGGTCAAGAAGGCCTCTCCCAAAAATTTGACCAAAAAAATTTTTTCCTGCTTATCTTTTAATTATAATTTTCTGATTATCTTTTAATTATCATTAAATTCGATATATTTGCGCAGTTTGAGCCCTACGCATGACATCTGGGGCAAAATGGACCAGCTGAAAATTCTAAAAAAAAGATTTTTTCATATTTGTATCGTCAAGTCCCGTGAAAAATGAATCATACATGGCCATGTATGAATGCTCCATGCATGGCCATGGATGAAAATTGGCCAGGCATGGCCATATATGACCATACATGGCCATGTATGGCTGTACATAGATTGATACGGCTATATATGATTTTATATGACTATGTATAGAAATTTTAACTAAATTAAAGAAAAAAAATTTTAATTTTTTTTTTTTATTATTTTGGCGACGCAAAGATTATCAGATATGCGAATAATTGAATTCCTAATCGAATTGGAAATTTTTAATTCAGAGAAAGAACGCTGGACTTATTAATGACCACATCCGCTTTAGAAGGGTTTGAAGCCGGGACCTTCCGTACGAGAGACCGACGCTTTGACGACTAGGCTATACGACCGACAGTTACAACGAAGTTTAGTTGTGCTACGTAAGGTTCGAAGAATATAATCACTTTCTAAAAAGCAAAATATAATCATCAATATGCTGTTAGTGACATCAAAAACACTTACAATTTTTTTTACACTACATTCTGTTTATAAGTAGTTGTAATAGTCAGCTCAAATTCTTATATATATATTATACTCGTGAAAAATGAGTCATATATGGCCATGTATAATTCATTTTTCACAGGATGAGCGTTCGAGGCGTGCATTCCCGTGAAAGATGAATCATACATGGCCATGCATGGTCGTATATGGTTCATACATGGAGCATATATGGCCATACATGCTCCATGTATGGCCATATATGCTCCATGTATGGCCATATATGCTCCATGTATGAGCCATATACGGCCATGCATGGCCATGTATGATTCATTTTTCACGGGGTTGTAAAAAACTTAATGTATTTATTCACTTTTCGGCTGATTCTCTATGCCTGGGGCAAAGTTGGCCACTAAAAATATGTGAAAATATTAATTTTTTTTTTCAATTGATAAATTTTTCAATTCGATTAATTTTTACAGTATTCACAAATATACTCATTGGAATAATATAAATCTACACCTGCGCAGGAATCATGAGACCATTTCTTACAATTTTTGAATTGAATCCATTATTCCTTAGATTCCGAATGACGTCCATTGCAATAAAGCCACACTGAAAAATAGAAATATTTGTGCCAAAAAAATCAATTTATTTGTGGCTTTTTTAAAAATATTTCTTAATGACAAATAAATAAATATATGTGGTACAACAAAATATGACAGTTAATTCAAATAATTTTATAATTTGACGGAAATATATCATTTATTTGTGGCAAGTATTCGATATATTTACTGATATATTGAATACTTAACCAAAAAAAAAAAAAAATTTTTTTTTAAAGTTTCGGCAAAATGTCCATGAATTTGTTCGAGACCGGACAAAAATAACCTGATAGGAAAAAGTTTTAACCAGCTTAGGGGGACCGTCTTGCCTCACCCTCCCCTATGAAGTTTGTATTTATTTTAAAGGGCGGAAAATTTGCTACAACTTTTCTTCCATACATTAGTCGATTACTCTAATTGTACTCGAGTTATTGAAAGTTTACAAGAAATTCGCTTTCGGAAGCAAAAGAAAATTCCAATTCTTAAATTTCACTCAATCGTGATTAATAAAAATATGTCTGTAAATTCAACATGTGACCCTCTTTTTTCAAATATCGCTGAACAGACATTGCAAATAACGATAATAACAATAAAGACTTGTTAATGTTTTGAGCGTGACGGCCGGTGTCCGTTGGACGTCTGACGAATTGCGTTCGTCCCGGGTGTTTTCAACGAAGACGTTAACCGCAAAGGGTCCAGAAGACTTTAATAGGTAGTGAAGGGCCGCGTTACATTTTAGTGTATACCCAAACTGTTGTATAACAGTCTTACAATAAATACTAAAATATTATTGAATAATAAATGCACTCAGTCGTCCTTTAGTTTTTTTATGAAAACTATATATGGGTCATTCCATGCTATATCACCTGATTTTAAAAATAATATTTTTTGATCCAGTTGAGTTTTTTATATGTTTTTGTACATATAAAAGACACCTAATCCTAAATTTTGAGCCCTTAATTTTCAAAAACCTTGGAGATATGAATTTTTTAAAATCGCGAAAAAATAACGATGAGGTAATTTTCAGAAATTCTTAACTCCTGATTAAATTATCGTAATTTCATTTCGGTGGTGGCTATTTTCTTCACGTTTAAATGTAGTTTTCGAAAAAAAATTTTTTTTTAAATTTTTTCTTTTTCACCGTTTTTTCTTACATTTTAACTCAAATTTTGACTTTTTTTGAATTCCGACATTTTTAATTTTCTTGAAGAAAATATATGTTTTACTAGACTGTAAAACAAATTTTTTAAGCCCTTGGTCAAGGTGGGAGTCAAATATCTTCGATTTTTTAAGCAACTTTTTCGCATTTTTTAAATAAAAAATTCGAGTTTTTTTAAGATTTTTTAATTTTTCACCAAAATTTCAATGTAAATATTAACAAATAATATTTTCGTACTGTGCCAATTATATAAATTAAAAATCTTTATTGATATATTGCGAATTATTTTAATTAAAAAATGAACAAATTTTTGTCACAACATAATAAAAAAATTTGTAAAAAAAAAAAAAATTAATTTTTTTTATTTTTTTTCGAAAACTGCATTCCAACATGAAGAAAATAGCCACTGCCGAAATGAAATTACGATAATTTAATCAGGAGTTATGAATTACTGAAAATTACCTCATCGTTATTTTTTCGCGATTTTCAAAAATTTATATCTCCAAGGTTTTTGAAAATTAACGGCTCACAATTTAGGATTAGGTGTCTTTTTATATGTACAAAAACATATAAGAAACTCAACCAGATCAAAAATATGATTTTTAAAATCAGGTGATTTGGCATGGAATGACCCATATATTCATATCAATGCAATTATTTAAAAAACCATTGAAAATTTTTGAAAAACTAATCAGTATAATTTTGCAACCTACAAAATTTCCTATCCGTCACTTCTTTTTTGTTTCGAATTTCTCAAATTACCTTTTGGAATTTTCCCAAATCTGCGAACATCCCCCCCCCACTCCTCTACTAATAATCATCCATAACTCCTGAATTGTCACTCCTATCAAAAAATTCACAGAAAGCTTTCTTGTAGCCCACAAAATTTCCTATCCAAAACTCACCCTAGCATTCCAAACTGCTCCATAGCCTTGAATTTTCTTACAGTTCAAACTTTTCCAAAATCTCTCATATTTTCCAAAATTCCTTCCTACAAAAAACCGTCAATATCTTCATATCTATCACTCCTACGAAAAAATTCAAAGAAACCTTTTTTGTAGCCCACAAAATTTCCTATCAACTTAGTCTACCTTGCATTTTTTGCCTCTGAAAACTTTCAAAGTTTCAGCCCTCAGACTCCAAAGTATCAAAATCTATAATTTCTCACTATCGTCATCATCATAATTATTGCCATTATTATTATGATTATCGAGTTCCTCAGCATGTATAGAAATATAAGGGAATTGTATACCTCGGCAAAGTACTAAATCAAGAGCCTGGCATTTAACAAATGAGTCAATGACAACTTACGGGCAAGTATCTTTTTATTATTTTTGATTCTCTCCTTCTATTCGGTCTCATATATATGTGTATATGTATATGTATACTTACTTATTATATTATCTAGAGGCCATCGAGAATTTTAAAAATAACCATCGACATAATAACAATAATACAAAAAAAAAAAAATAAGTAAATATGAATTATTAATCATTTTTTGACACGTCAACCGACGTAATATCCAGGAGAGTCGTTAGTTAATGGGACTCAATAATTTAAAATATAAAATAATCGTTAATTTCTCGGAATGTTAGATCGGTCTGGTCATAATCGACGATTCTACTCTACTCTACTCTGAGTATGAGGATGAGAGGAGACTGAGGATGAGACTGAGGCTGAGGCTGTGAGTTACTGATTGTAAAAAAAATAATAATATAAGAAATTTCTAAAGGATAAAGCCGAAGACCGGCCGCCGGCTCTGCTTCAGTCGCTGAAACTCGGGTCATTTGTGGCCCCAGCTCGAGTTAGATTAATTGGATTAATTAGACATTAGTGCTCTTACTTCGGGCTATGCATTTGTGAAGAATCACCTTCGATATTTTATTTATTATCCCATTAATTTTACATTTCTTTGTTTTTGTTTTTTTTTGACGGTTAATTTTTTTAAGTTTGGAGATTTTTTGGAGGAGAAAGGAATTGGATAGAATAGAATTTTTTTTAAGTGGAGATTTTTGGTAAATATTTTGGTTTTTGGGTAGTAATTGAGTATTGGAATTTAATGCTGACTATTTTGGGAGTAAAAATTAGGATTATTTTCATTTTGTAACTTTGAAAATTTATAACTTCTTTGGAAATCGAAATTAAGAAACCGGATTGGGCTCAAATGGGAAGAAGAGATTTTTGGCTACAATTTTTATTTGGAGTAGAGGATGAGGCAAAAAGGCCCCCCTCTGCCGATTATTATTTGTTGTGGCATTCAACCATCAGATTAATTTACTTTTGTTCTATTTTGAATAAGTTTCTGGACATTTTGCCGAAACTTTACAAAAAAATTTTTTTTTTCTGAGGCATAATAGCCCCTCTCCAAAAAATGATAAAAAAATTTTTTTACAACTATTGCAATAAAATTAAATTTTAATTTAAAATTGCCGCCAAAATAAAGAAGAAAAAACTTGGATTTAGTAAAAATAAAATAAAGTCTAAAACACAAAAAACAAAAATTGTTCAAAAATTAAAACTGATGATTGTAACTGTCTCTATTGCAATGGACTTTATTCGGAATCTAAGGAATCATGGATTCAATGTAAAAATTGTAAGAAATAGTCTCATGATTCCTGTGCAGGTGTAGATTAATATTATTCCGATGAGTATATTTGTGAATACTGTAAAAATTAATCGGATTGAAAAATTTATCAATTAAAAAAAAATTGTTATTTTCAAACATTTTTAGTGGCCAAATTTGCCCTAGGAATAGAGAATCAGCCGAAAATTGAATAAGTAAATTAAGTTTTTTACAACTTGACGATAAAAATGTGAAAAAATATTTTTTTTAGAATTTTCAGCTGGTCCATTTTGCCCCAGGTATCATGCGTAGGGCTCAAACTGCGCAAATATATCGAATTTATGGTAATTAGAAGAAAAACATAAACAATTTTTTGATCAAATATTTGGAGGGGGCCTTCTTGGCCCACCCTTCACTACATAATTCAAGTCAGAGCATTAAATTACGCGATATCAAGCTATAGAGAAGGGTCGGGGGGGGGGGGGGGGGCAAAAGGGGAGTACCGAAGGAAATAGTAAGTTTTTGAGGACTAAAATACGCTAAATTTTTTTGTTTTTAATGATACTCAAGGTAAATATTCAAAATTTTTAGCTGCCGTTGAGAAATAAAATTTTTACTTTTGGCGGGCAAAATGGGGTTCCCTTAAAAAAAGCTAAAAAAAAAAAATTTCTGAAAGTCGATCAAATTTTATTAAATTAAAATTTTTAAATGTAATATACTTCAAGAAAAATTACATTTCACACCATTGGTGGATACGAAAGCAAAAAATTTTTTTTTGTGAGGCAGAGAGGCCCCCCTCCAAAAAATGATAATTTTTTTTTTTTTTGTTTATTTTTAAATTGTTTTCATCATTAAAAATGTATTTCTTGCTCTCGACAACTATTTTGGGTTTTAAAATATTCCTAATAATTTTTTTGGTGTAATAAATCGTTCCCCCTCGATTAATTTAATTACTAATTGTAATTTAATAAACAAAAATCAATTCTATATTTCTTATTTGTCATTATTTTGAACCCAAAAAACGTGTTTTTTTATTTTTTAGATTACAGATTATTTTGCATTATCTAAAAAATTTTATCAATTAAAAAATAAAATATTATTGTTGAATATTTTAAGTAGCCATATTTGTCCCAGATATAGAAAATTAAACGGAAAATAGATTAATATATTAATTTTTTTTTATTTTGACGATAAAAATATGAAAGTATCAGTTTTTCATAATTTTCGGCTGGTCCATTTTGCCCCAGGTGTCATGCGTAGGGGTAAAAATGCGGAAATATATCGGATTTATAGTAACTAGACGAAAAAAAAAAATTTTTTTTCTAAAATTTTGAGTTTACCCCGTTTTGCCCCCCCCTTCCCCCTATAAATAATGATTTTGAAATCCAATAGTAAAATTTTTTAATTTTCTAACTTTAATCACTTGTAATTCCTCTAAAAATAAAAGTTGACTAATGCTATCACTCTCCTCCAAACGACTGGGCACTGCACTAAAATTAACTTTTTTAAATCCCCCAATTCCTCCAATAACTTTTGCTTAAAAAAAATTTGAGTTATTCCCTAAAAAATGTCTGCCCAAAAAAAGAACCCAAAATTAATGTTTGAAACTTTTTTTTCTCCAGATCTAAACTCACCCCCACCTTTTTTTTAAATTATTGCCAAAACACCCGGGAATCCAATCGTCCTCATTTCTCTCCGACGTCCATCTTACCCCAGTAATAAATAAGACTTGAAACTGAGTATATCCGGCTCCCGACACTACTGACACGATATTCAAATATCGAATTACTGAGCACAAAGTATCCAAGGAGGATGTTCAGGGGGAGGCTCCTGAGGCTCTCGGTGACAAGGGGTAGGGCTGGGAGGGAAATAATACAGAGACAATGAGACGAAAATGAGTAACGAGTGGTAGATTCATTCGCGTAAGAAGACAAGCAATATCTTGTTTCTTTAATAAAACGGAAACGAAATGTAATCGTATTATTTGTCTACAGACTGAATTTGTCTCAAGACCCCCGTGATAATAAAAAGAAAAAAAAATATATGAATTTATATATTTAATAATGATAATAAATGAAAGAGCATTGAGAGTTATGGAAGGAATATTTAAGTAGGTATCAAATAATCGGCTTCATTTGCCTTTGTCTTGGACTTAATGCTAGTATTTTTATATTTTTTATTGTCTAGAGACTTGAGCAAGTCTCTAAATTGAGTTTTGTTTTATTGTTGGGGGAAAAAGTTGGAAAACGAGTGGAAATTAGAGAAACTGGAAAATTTCAGAGAATTTTGAAACATCGAACTTTATCGCCGACTCTCAAATTCCGAAAAAAATAATTTTTTATAAATTTTTATTTTTTTAATTTTAAAAATATATAAGTGTGAAACTTTTTATCATTAAGGGTCATTGTTGGTCTCATTTAAATGATCTGAGTCCCGGCAACATTTTCCGTTTTTGTATGATCAACTTCCGATCAATAATTTCCGAGATATCGACTTTTATTCACTTCTTGAATTAAGAAAATTGCGAATTTTTTATAATTTCCGTTTTTTGAAGTTTAAAAATTTATAACTTTCAAACTTATCAATACTAAGAGACGTTTGAGGTCTCATTTGAAAGATTAGACCTCAGACTACAATTTTTGTTTTTGTGTAATCAACTTCCGATCAATAGTTTCCGAGATGTTGACGTTTATTAAATTCTTGAATCAAGAAAATTGTGAATTTTTCATAATATTATTTTTCAAACTTAAAAAATCAATAGTTTTAGAATTTATCAATACTAAGAGACGTTTGAGGTCTCATTTGAAAGATTAGACCTCAGACTACAATTTTTGTTTTTGTGTAATCAACTTCCGATCAATAGTTTCCGAGATGTTGACGTTTATTAAATTCTTGAATCAAGAAAATTGTGAATTTTTCATAATATTATTTTTCAAACTTAAAAAATCAATAGTTTTAGAATTTATCAATACTAAGAGACGTTTGAGGTCTCATTTGAAAGATTAGACCTCAGACTACAATTTTTGTTTTTGTGTGGTCAATTTCCGATCAATAGTTTCCGAGATGTTGACGTTTATTAAATTCTTGAACTAAGAAAAATTTTTATTTTTTATTAATTTTATATTTTTGAACCTTTGAAAATTTATAACTTCGAAACATATTGCTATTAAAATTTATTTTTGGTTTCATCTTGAAGATCAGACTTCCGGCAATAATTTCCACATTTATGCAATCAATTTCTAGGGATAAGTTTCCTAGCTATCTAACTCGAAAGTTTTATTTTTTCTCAAAAAAAATTCCCTAAAATAAATAATTAATCAAGGATAATTACAATCGGCTACATATCATCAACTGGCGCCACTTTCTCCTCCTACTAATTTTCCTCGAATAAAATAATAAAAGAATCCCGATCAAAGACTACCGATATTATGAAGGTAAAAAAAAAAAAAGAAAAAAAAAATGAACAAACAGAATCTCGATTGGACTATGGACACTATAATTATCCTACCCAAGGTAATCATGAGCGGATAATTCTCCAGTATAAGCATCCATACAAGATATTATACCGCAAGTTGAGCCACCGAGTTCCGCAAAATTAGTATTTCCATTACTGGCTACTGTATACAGTATAAGTAATGAGTTAAATATTTTTTTTTATTCCAATCAAAGATAAAACGAGTAGAGAGAGAAAAAAAGGACCACGAGTGAGAGGGGGAAGGGAGAGGAAAGGGACCACCTACACCTGTCGTAACAAATTTATTTGTTTGAGTCAAAGTTTTAAGTGTTATGTATTGTAGATTGAGATAAAACTCGAGTTTTGGTGATTGCAGGTGCAGATAGTGCTCACCTGGATTTATGAGAGTGATAGAAATTAAGGAATTGCTAGAAAAGGTTTTATTGTAACAGGTTTTCTATTTTTAGTCTTGTGGATATAAAGTTTGGGGTACGATATCTTGGAAGCTATGGATCGGAAGTAGATCATAGACAAATGAAAATTGTAGCGGAATGTCTAAGCTTTAAAATGAGACCTTAGACGATTCTTAATATTGATAAGTTTTAAAGTTATTAATTTATTAAGTTTGAAAAATGATAATTGTGAAAAATTCAAAATTTTCTTACTTCAAGAAATTAATATGAGTCGATATCTCGATAACTACTGATCGGAAGTTGATCATGTAAAAAAGAAAATTGTAGCCCGAGGTCTATTCTTCCAAATGAGACCTCAAACGTTTCTTAAAATTAATTAGTTTCGAAGTTTGAAAAAAATCGATTCAAAAGAAAAATGAAAATTTTCTTATTTCAAGAAATTAATAAGAGTCGATATCTTGAAAAGTATTGATCGGAAGTTGATCACGCAAAAATGAAAATTGTAGCGGAAATTCTAAGCTTTAAAATGAGACCAATGAGAGCCCTTAGTAATGATAAGTTTCAAAGTTATAAATTTTTAAATTAAAAATTAAGAATTGATCAAAAATGATCTTTTTTTGGATTTTTAGAGATGACTTTAAAATCCTAACTAATGATCAGATGTCAATAACTAAAAGAAAGGAATTTTAGCCAAAATTCGAATCTTTCTGTCTCAACCATCATTTTTCCCAAAAAAAATTTATTTTAATATCTACAAGCCCCTAAATTAAAATTTTGAATTTCTACACGGAAAGAATTTTCGTATGAATATTGCCATGTTATTTATTCTAAAAATGACTCAAAATCGAGTAATCTTGGGCCATTACGACTTTTAATTTTTGAATTACGAATTTTTACTCTTTCAGTGAGTAAAAATCAATCAGATTAATTTTTACTTACAATTAAGAGTAAAAATTACCCCTAGCGGCTGTCTAAATAAATTCTCTCGTTCAATTTTTACTCGTAGGTTATGATAAAAAGCTGATGATTCAATCTATAAAATTTATATTAAATTACAATAAAAATTACAATGAATAGGCTGAAATTTCTATAAAAAATCTAAAAACCATCTAATTGTCTTAGAATATGACTTAAAATAAATATTTTGAAAAAGAATAAAAAAAAATTACTCGTATTGTGTTGAAAAAGGAAAGATAAAAATTTTTTTTTTAATTTTAAAATAAATATTAAGTTATAGAGAGATACAGAAATCGTCTTTTTTTCCAAGCCTACGTTTGTGTGCGTAACATGTAATTTGTCGCGAGCAAAATAAAAGACATTTAATAGAAGCCGATATTAACCGAAGATTAACGGAGACTACTGAAATATTTCTCTGCAGTTTAGAGTAAAAATTACTTCCATAGATAAGAAAATTTATTCGAGTTATAAGCAGTTTTTCATCATAAAATTAATGGGTTTAAAAGAATGGTATATTGGGGAGTAAAAATTAATCGCATGGAGTAAAAATTAATAGATTAAGATGAGATATCCACAATAATCGATTAAATATAAGACTTCAAAAATTATTCAATAGAGTAAAACATAGTCTAACAACGTTAATATTTAAACAAAAAATTTAAAATTAAAACAAAAAATACCAATTTTTTGCAACGGCCCAGGATTACTTGAAATTACAGAGTAATTTTTATCAAAAAATTATTCCCGTGTACTAATACCGCCATTTTACTCACAATTACTCTTACCACCTTCCTAACCCGGGAAAAAAAATTTAGATCTATTCAGATCAAATAAGATCTGATGTTTCAGATCTACATTTTGGCCAGATCTGTTTAGATCAAATTAGATCTACTCTGATCAGAATAGATCTGCTTGGATCTAAATAGATCAAGGTAAATAAAAAACACTCTTAGATCTGCTCAGATCAAATTTGTCAATATTCAGCTAGTGAATCTTATAATTATAATATAATGTGAAGAAATATTTCTTTATAATCTGTACGGATCTAATCTGATCAGAGCAGATCTGAACTTTTTTTCCGGAGAAAAAGTTATATCAGCTCAGATCTGATTTGATCCGTACAGATCCAATTAGATCTATTTATATTTACTTCATAAATTGATCGTTTAATCAATGTTGATCTATTTTGATCTGACTAGATCTAGGTTGATCTAACTTGATCTAGGTTGATCTGACTTGATTAGATTTGATCAGGGTAGATCTGGACTATTTTTCCCTAAAGAAAAATGTCATATCTGATCAGATCTAGTTTGATCTGAACAGATCAAATCAGATCTACTCGGATCTGGGTTCAGTATCAATTATGATCAAATTTGATCTGAGCTGATCTAATTTGATCTAATTTGATCAGAACAGATCTAAATTTTTTTTTCCCGGGAAAACTCAAAATCACTTAAATTTATAAATTCCAAGTTTGAACATTCTCCGAAATATTTTTCCCCCATAGTTATTTAAAGTCGAAGGACCAAAAAAAAATATGTTTTTTATTTTTTCACGATTTGTGATTCGCACAATTTTCTTCGTAATTATATACTTAGATAAGTATGCCAGTAAATATTAAAAGCGATGGTGGCTAGAGTAAGTAGCGAGTTGAATTTACGAGATGAAGCGTAAAGCGGACATTTATGTGACGGAAGAGGAAAAAATAGTCTTACTGATATGACTAGTCTATAAGTAAAAGTGCACGTGTGCATAGGAAAGGTCTTTTAACTTCCTAGATTACACTCAGCCAAGTCATATATTGATCATCACAATATTCGCAAATGGTTCAGTATTATTATTATCATTATTATTATTGCTCAGTGAAACGAATCGGATAAAATTAAAATCAAATTCACGGAACTCGATGATGGACTCAGCTAATGAGCGCTTTTTTCGGCTAATTTTAACAAATGTTATTATTAATACTTTTTTTTTTAGATTGAGGACTTTTACACTCAATAATAATAATAATGATAACAATAATAATAATGGGTATTGAAGACAGTAAAAAAAATTTTTTAAATATTTGCTGGAAAGATTAAACTTTTAAGTAAAATTTTTATTTTTGTGTAATTAACTTGTAATTAGTAATGGAGATATCGACTCTTAATTTCTTAAAACAAAAAATTTGATTTTTATATTTAAGGGAGAGTGGAAAGAAGGCCCTCCAAATATTTGATCAAAAAATTGTTTATGTTTTTCTTCTAATCACCATCAATTTGATATAATTGCGCAGTTTGAGCCCTCGCATGATACCTGGGGCAAAATGGACCAGCTGAAAATTCTAAAATAAATATTTTTTTATATTTTTATCGTCAAATTATAAAAAATTTAATATAATTATATATATTTTTGCTGATTCTCTATGCCTGGGGCAAATTTGGTCACTGAAAATATTTGAAAATAATAATTTTTTTTTTCATTGATAAATTTTTCAATTCGATTACTTCTTGCAGTATTCACAAATATACTCAACGGAATAAAATTGATATACATCTGCACAGAAATCATGAGAGAATTTCTTACAATTTTTACATTGAATCCAAGATTCCTTAGATTCCGAACAAAGCCCATTGCAATAAAGACAGTTACAATCATCAGTTTTAATTTTTGAACAATTTTTTTTTTGTGTTTTAGACTGTATTTTATTTTTGCTGAATCCAAGTTTTTTCTTCTTTATTTTGGCGGCAATTTTAAATTAAAATTCAATTTTAATTCAGTTTTTTTTAAGTGCCGGCAAAAGTCCATGAATTTCTTCGAGATAAGACAGGCTACGATTTTTATTTTTACACGACCAACTTTCAACAATGAGTTTTTGAAACATCGATTCACAGTCTAAAAAATAAAACTGTCAAATAATTCTCAAAACTTTGAAACTAAAATCACTCAGTTCATAACTTTTCTGTAATATGATTGCCTACATATATATCAAGTTAAGATTCATAAAAGTCTCAATAATTTACATTCATAAAATGCATCTGTGGCAAGTGCTTAAAGTTATTTAACGCCCGAATCTTAAATCCTCAGTCTTCAGTCCTCAGTCAAGCTTAAAAATCTTAACACGTGATCATAAAGTCACAACACACAACATTGTATCTGAAATAATTATAATTCACTCATGACTTAGTCAGTTTCTAAATTATTTTTAGATCAAACGAACGAAAATAAAAAAAAAAAACTCAAATCCCGAATATATTTTATCCTGAAAATTTTGTAATCTTTGAAACAGACAATTGAGATGTAAAATTTTTATGGTGGAAAGAAAATATAAAAAAATGTTTTGTAAATAAAATAAATAATTAAAGTGAGTCTAAGTGTTTGCTTGTCATCAAAGGACGCAAATGTTTGGATTAAAGGCAGGACATTTTGAGATGGACCGGATATTGCTCTTAAGACTATAGGAGGGTATTAAATCCCGCACCAGCAAACATAACAAGTGACTAGACAAACAAATAGTAATCTTGTGTAGTGTATGTGTAAAAGGACAAATCGTTAGCGATAAATTAACCAGACTGAGGCTGAGTGTAAGAAACTTAAGTTGGGCGCCAAGACATTTTGTAATCGAAGATAAACCAGTAAATGTTACATATACAGCCAACACCCAAGAGGAGCTAAGACCCGTGGTACAATATATATATATATATATATACAATATATAAGACGGATGTTTAAACACTGAGAACTATTGTCGAGGTATTTAACAGCCTGATATCAAGAAGAACGGGAGCAAACAACCAAACTCACTATTTGTAAGGGAGTTCGCTATCTTGATAAAGGACTGACGTTTAAGTTATCTGATAAATCATATTAAACCTTTTTTTTTTAGTCAATATTTAGTGTGAATTTTTTTTTTTACTTAAGTATGTTTTTCTTTGGTAATTTCAATTTAAATGAAATATGAGAAGTTAAATTTTTTAATGCTTAGGAGATAGAATAGAAAAATAAAATTGTTTTGTAAAATAAAGCGTTTTTGCTCTATAAATTTAATAGTTTGTTTTTTTATGGAGAGTAGATATTTAATATTTTTCCAAGTTAAAAGTATACCATTAAGAATTCATCAATAATTTCGATTAAACTCGTTAAATTTGATTACTGATATGATCAGTGAAATTTTATCACTGATATGATCAGTGAAATTATATCACTGATTAAATCAGTGAATTTTAGCTACTGGTAGGATCAGTGAAATTTTATCACTGATTAAGTCAGTGAATTTTAAATACTGGTAGGATCAGTGAAATTTTATCACTGATTAAGTCAGTGAATTTTAAATACTGGTAGGATCAGTGAAATTTTATCACTAAGTCAGTGAATTTTAGCTACTGGTATGATCAGTAAAATTTTACCAGTGATATGATCAGTGAAATTTTATCACTGAGTGTCAGTGAATTTGAGCTACTGGTAGGATCAGTGAATTTTAGCTACTGGTAGGATCAGTCAAATTTTATCACTGATTAAGTCGGTGAATTTTAGCTAGTCGTAGGATCAGTAAAATTTTATCATTGATTGAATCAGTGAAATTTTATCACTGATTAAGTCAGTGGAATTTTATTAATGACTACTTAGCCACCATTTCACGGAAATAAACAGTAACTATTACTATCAAACTAGTGATAAAATTTTACGGATTGACTCAGTAAAAATATTTCACTGATCAAATAAGTAAACATCACCCGTTATGCACGTCAAATAGTAGCTAATAATTTATCAATAAAGTCCACTGGTTGCTTCAGTCAAACAAAATTACTGATCGATCCACTGTTGGTATCGGTGAAATAGGACATTTTTACTATTTTATCACTGTTACATTAAGTGTACAGTAGCACTACACTATATTAGCGTAACATTGCCGCAATTTTACGGTAGATATATCGTCATATTACCGTAAACCTACCGCAATATTTTATCCACCAGGGTATCTATCAAAAGATTTTTGTGATCAGTGCTTTGACCAGCTACTTGTGATAAAATTTTCCAACTAAAAATAAAAAATGTTTTTTGAAATAATATTTTACACTTACGTCAATTCGACCAGATCTAGAAGAACCCTGATAAATTAATCAAAAATACGCTCGAATGGTTTGAAGTTTATTTTAAAAAATTCCCTGATAGCCATATTTACTGGTCAAAAAATTGATGTCAATTAGTTACGATCAATTTGACGTCAATTTTACACTTCCTCACTGTTGACTACAAGTTGTTGCCATATCAAGTTTCTCAGAAACTTGGCATCAATTTGCAGCCGTAATATGATGGAAAATTGAACAGAAACTTTCCCGGAAATTTTCCAACAATTTTTTACCAGCCAACTTGTGTGTTTAACTTGGTGACAAAGTTGTCGTTAACTTCCTGGATGGAAACTCATTCACGTTGAAACACTATCGGTCAATATGCTGTCAAGTTGAGGGTAACATCTGACTATTCAACAATTGGGTACGAGTCAACTACAACTTTTCCAGAAACTTGCCGTCAATTTGCAGCCTCAATGTGAATGCAACTTGACAGCGAAGGTTTACGTCTAATTGTTGTCTACTTTTTGCTCACCCAACTTAGTGCATTCAACTGTGCGATAAGTTGCCATCTTTCTTCCTCTAAAATTTACTATTAGTATTCGCTTATCTCCGATAATTAGTTTCCGTGATAAAAAAAAAAAAAAAAAAGCGACCCTCCTTGAACCAGAATTAAAAATATGTATCGTTTTTAGGAAAAACTATTAAAATTTTCTACGATAAAAAATTAATTCTTTGAATAAATTATCAGTAAATATATAAAGTGGCTTCATAAACACGAAATTTTTTTTTTTATAATTAATATCGATATTTAAATAATAATAAATAACAAAATACCTCATGCGGTTTTGTTTCGAAATAAATCCGAGCCCTATTCAAATTTATAAAAATGAATTATGGGTGAAAAAAAAACTCAGCAGTTTGACCAGGCCTTCAAAAATGTAGTAGCTGAATAAATTATGCATCATTATTATTATATTTAATAAATATAATAAATATATATTTGTCTAGAATTATAAGTAATTTATATATTTTTTATGAATTCCATCTTTAAATCTGACGTTATCACAAATTATTAATATGTGTAATCATTCATCAACCCTTTCTGACCTTTTTCGACCCTTATCATACGCCATAGGCATCAGAAAACGTGATACATATTTATTAAGACCGGATTAGGTCATGAAATAAATCTATATCATTTAAAAAAAAAATCATATTCATTTTTATTTTTTGTTCTCGGCTTCATATGTCAGAAAATAATCATGGAAAGTACATTTAAGAAAATCTAAAATTTAGAAGGCAACAGAATTTTTGGAGGAAGTGCATCCAGATTTTTTTGGCGCCATTAGTTTGAAAGTAATAAATTTTTCGAGGAAACAAAAATTTCTGTTATGACTATTTTGAAAAAGGGTTGACGTTAGGAACTGAGATCTAGGGATCTAAAGAACGAAAATTGATCACCCAGCAGCAAAAGTTATAGCCAAAAGTATGATATTTTAAATGAGACCTATGATATCTTTAAGTATCGATAAGTTTCGAAGTTATGATTTAAAAAAAAAAATTCACAAAATAGTTCCAGTAAAAATGTTTTTTCTTCACATATTTTGTAGATATTTTAATAGAAAAAAATACATAAGAATTATTGATGATGCATATAATATAAAGGATATAAAATAAGCTATAAAGTCACGTAGCGAGTTATTTCCGTTGGCTCTATATGCTAATTTTGAAGCTAAATCTCAATGTCCAGTCCAAGTACGTCATCTGTATCCTGATCCCAGGGCTCTAGTTGATATAGAAAGGATATTGAGTGCTCAAGAGGATTTCATGATTGATAGGACGCATTAGTGATCATCTAAGTCTATTTTTCATCAGAATATCTTGAATTTTCTCGATTTCAGCAGATGTTTTAATAATTTTACCGTGCGCTGTCTTCTATTATCTTTTTAGCAATGCAATAAGCTCAGAATTATCTCATAAATTTCATTAAAAAAATTTGATTAACAAATTTAATCAATTCACCGACCCGGAGCTAGATTTTTGGGCGCCATTTTTTAAAAATCCGCTATAACTTTTGAGCTATTAGAAATCTATTTCCTATATTGCATGAAATACTTTCCTATTACATGGAAAAGAAGTTGACAAAGAGCCGATTCAATCTAAAAATAACTTTTGCAGTTATAACAGTAAATTGTGAAAACTCAACAATTGGTATTTGCCATCTAATGAATTTCAATGTATTTAAGGTTATTGAGGAAATGGAAACTCATTATTCCGTAACCTTACAATTATTTACACATTCCGGCAAATAAAAACTAAGAAAATTGGAGTTTCCCACAAGGCGCGTACGTAGCTCCTAAAGTATTCGTAATGGGTATCAATGGTTTAGACAGTATATTATCTTTAAAATTAGAATTATTTGCCAATGATGGACGAATATGCTGCGTGATAAAGAGTGAAAATGAGATTTTGGAACTTCAAAAAGATCTGGATACGCTAACATCTGGTGCGAAGTAAGAGGTCCCGGGAAAAAATCATCAGACCTGATCATGCTTGAATATTGGCCAGCTATGATCAGGCCTGAGCAAGCAGTGAACAGTCCCTAAAATTATTTTTAAAAAATAAAAATAATGATAATTCAAATTTAAATTAAGAATGTAATCTAGTTGATTATTTTTGAAAAATCGTTTTTGTTTTTTTGAATGTATATGTATCCAAGCATATTGTGTCAAGTTTTTATGAAGAAAAACTCGATTTTTGAAAATCGAGGTGAAACCAATAATTTTCCGAATTTTTTGGAAATCGTCGATTTTTTTAGCGGGAAATGAAGAAAATCAGTTATATCGATTATCATTATCAATTTGGCAAGAGAGTATTAATTCAATTCTTTAATTGATTCGAAAAAAAATTTTTATTTAAATTCATTTAAATTATTTTTTTGGAGAGAAAATAGATTAATTTTAATTATTAATTAAGCCAAAAATTATGAATTAAATATATTTTAGTTTTCGATAAAAAAAAAAAAAAAAATTTAACTACTATCGACAAAATGAAAATAAATGTTTAGTTATTTCAATTTTTTCATCAAAAATATATCATTATCCCTGATTAAAAACTTCAATTAAATCCGATTGAAACTTGATCAGATTTTAATAGTGTTCAAACGGTCGAATTGTAGTTTTCCGTCATGGACATTGATTAATTCACTATTAAAAATATTTTTAATGTTCGATCGTGCATGACTCATGAATGATCCATGCTTGACCACGTTTGGTCTTGCGTTCTGATTTTTTCCTGGGCCTATCGAAAAAATCCATATGGGAATCCAGCCTAGATTTCTATGTGAGTTCTCACATGACCTTTTCGGATAGATTCTCATATGGTTTTCTATATAGTAATCAAACATAGATTCCAATTTAGACTCTCACATGGGTTCCTATGGGAATCCACACCATGTCAAATCTATATGGGAATCGTATAGAATCTTATGTGGATTTCTACCTCGATTTCCCATGGGAATCTGCACCATGTCAAAATTGAAATCCAGCTACCCACAGTAGTGCTTAAAAAAAATCAACTTTTTTTTTTTCTTGAACAACATTGAAAAATCGACAGAGTATCACTAGACAACGACCCTGTTGCAAGTTAAGCCCTTTACAGTAGTATTTAAAGGTGGCGCTTCTCGACTTTCTATTTCTCATTCAAATAACATAGGAAAAAACTGTTTTCAACTTTGGAACGTTAGAAATTGGCAACGAATCATTGAATAAGATTAATGATGACATGTTCTTTTAGAAAATTAAACGCTCTATAAAAAAGGTCTGAAGATATCAAGCCTCATAGTTGGACCTATTCAAATTTTTTGGATTATTTATTTTTAAATGAGACAAAATTGATTTTTATCACTTAAATACCCAATATTATCAACTTAACAATAAATATCTCTAAATATTTAGTAAAATAATGATCAGGAATTTATAATAATTATTAATGAATGATCACTTCTATCGATTATTAGAAAAATTACTAGTATATCATAGATATATGGCAAAAAATCATCACAAATTGAAACAGATTATTCATATATATTATATAAAAATTTATGGTAATTTTTTGACATATATTTGTGATATACTAGTATTTTTAACTTCCCGCTAAGAAAATTATTAATTTTTAAAAATGTCGACGTCTTGATGTCCTAGGAAGCTATTCTGACTATTTTTAGAAGGATGTCCGAGTGTTTGCATGTGTGTGTGTGTGTGTGAGTGTGTGGGTGTGTGTGTCTGTGTGTGTGTGTGAGTGTATGTGTGTGTGTGTGCATGTGTGTGTGTGTGTGTGTGTGTATGTGTGGATGTGAACTCTTAATATCTTTTTAATGAACTGGCCGATTAAAATGTTTAAGGTGGCAATCGAAAGAGTTTGTTGGCCGTCAACTTTTCTGAAAATTTCAAATCGATCGATCAAATAGACTCAAAGATATGGAAGAAAAACAAAACAAAAAACTTTTTTTTTTCAAATTTTTCAGAAATGGCTCGATCGATCAATTCCAAAATCTAATCAGCCCAAGAATTCAGTAAAACGCGTTAATTGCCGCGTCAACCATTTCAATCGGTTTATTCGTTCGAGAGAAATCGATCGAGAAAGAAATGGTGAAAAACGGTTTTCTTCAATTATCTTCGAAGTGATTTATCCGATCTATTCTAAAATTTGATCAGCTCCAGAACTCAATAAAACGCGTTGATTGCCGCCTTAACCATTTTAATCGGTTAATTCGTTCGTAAGATATCGTGGGAGAAAGAAATGCTAAAAAACGGTTTTTTCCGAAAACAATGGCATACAATATACTCTTCGAGCTCGAAAATGTATTCGCAACAATGTTTTTGAGCTCAAGAAGCTCAAGAAGCTCGAAAACAGCGGGAAGTTTTAGGGCTGGCCCGCAGTGTCAACTGATAGATTTTTTACTAATAATCGATAGAAATAATCATTTATTTATTAATTATTTTAAATAATTAGATCTTCGAGGAAAAAAAGTCGATTTATTTTTAATACTCTAACTCACAGTTTCCTATGGGGCTTTTCGATATGGGAACCCAGATATCCATGGGGTCTTCCAGGAATTCTTGTATAAATACATATACTCTAATATTATTTTCTATGTAATCTTACATAAAATCCATACTTTTCTACATGGATTCCTATGGGTTCCTTTACGTATTACACATTCTCATCCATGATCATACATGATTAAGTATGACTTTGTATGAATCAGGCATGGTCATGTATGCTCATGCGAAGTCATACTCAGTCAGACAATCCAATACATGATCATTAATTTCCGGTCACACATAGTCATGTATGATTGTGCATGACTTAACATGACTCATGCGAGATCAAGCATGACTTGGCATGCATAATGCATACTCATTCATGATTAAGCTTGGTCATGCATGATTGAACATGACTTCGCATGATCATGCAAAGTCATCCCAGGATCATGCAAGACTATGTCTGAATTATGCATGGATAATGTACAACCACATCTGAATCATGCACAATCATAAATGAATCATGCATGATCGTGCATGACGATTTTTTCCCAGGTATCCATAAGTCCTATTTACCTAGAGTATGTCTAAAGTGGTACCAAACCCCGAAAATAATTATTTATGAGAATCAATGTGTGGGTTCAAGCCAGATTGAGAAGACGTAGAGATAAATTCATCGAAATCCGATGTTGTAGATCGATTATGATTTTGAATAACCTCAAGGTCATTATTGGGATGATTAGTAAAATATTATTGAATTTAAGAAGTAAAATAAAAAAATAAAATATCAATTTTTCGTTAGCTGATCAAATGCGTAGTAATCTATTTTTTTAATATACTATAATGTCTTTTGTAAATTCAACAGAGTGGTAACAATAGATTAAAAGTCATCAATTTAATTGACTGTGACTGTGTTTTTTTATTTTCTATATGAAATACTTATCATGCAGTAATATTTTTAAATGTGTAGTTGTGTCGACTTCAATATTCGAAAATAGATATCTTAATTTCAGATCCCCTTGAAAAATTTTTAGGTACACGAAGAGAAAAACATTCCCATTTTGCATCGGAGAAATTCCTAGACATAGCAAATTTTGCTTTATCAACATGGGAAATTTCAATAGAAAAAAATGAGAATATAGTGATATTTTATAAAAATTTTACGTTCATATTATAGGGATATCTTTTATATTACTATTGGAAAAATTACCATAAGGACATGTGAAAATTGCCTTTTTAACATTGCTGAAATTCCGATATTGACATAGGTATTTTTACTATGTCAGCATAGGAATTTTTCCCATGTTACCACAGTAATTTGTTCTATATTGACATAGGAATTTTTCCTAGGTTGATGAAAAAATTCCTCTGTTAAAATAGTAAATATTCCTACGTTAACATAGTAAAGATAACCATGTTGACAAAGGAAAAATTTTCATGTCAACATAGAAAAAAATGCTATGTTGCACGAGAAAAATTCACAAGAAGCTAAAATACCAAATATTTTGGTCATTATTATCATTTGGGCCTTACAGTGATAAAATAAAGATGTGTGAAGATTGAGATTCATGAAAATAGAGTTTCAAAGTTTTCGAGAAAATTTTGTATGATTTAATTAAAATTTCTTTTTAGCACCTACCATTGGAAAAATTTTTTTATAAATTCAATTAATATAAGCACGTACGTAGGAGTCAATCACATCGTGTTTCCAACAGTATATGATCATCAATTCAATTAATTAATTTTGCTATACTCAATAAATTACGTGAAAAAACATCAGTTTACAAATATTTTATTTTTACATACATGGAAATTTTTACTTTGTTAACCTGGGAATAATTTCCATGTTAACATTGAAAATTTTCCATGTTGCCATTGAGGAATTTCCTGTCATTAAAGGAATTCCAGCATTGTTAACACAGGAATTTTTTCAATGTCTACATAGGAATTGTTCCTATGTTAGAATGGGAATTGTTCCTATATAACATTGTTATTTCTCCAATGTTGGTATAAGAGAATTTACATTGTCAATATCGAAATAATGCCTATGTAACAAAGTAAAATTTACTATGTGACATAGTTACAATTCACATGTTGACATAGTAAAATTTACAACGCCAATAAAGGAATTTTCACTAAGCAAAATTGGAAAAATTCCCATTTTTTCTGTCCGTGTACGTATTTTACATATATATTTTTTAATCTCATGTGTATTAAGGCTAGATTTTAAAAAATTTTGAACCCACGATCAACAATAATCAATTTCGATGAATTTTCCAAATTATTGGATTTTCAATGAAAGTTTCATGATTTTCTACAAATGTGTTAAGGATAAGTAGCACGGAAATAATGCTGTAGTTCTTTCTAAAAATTTGTAAAGGATAAGTAGCAGAGAAATGATGACGTAGTTCTTATTGGAATGCAAAAAAGTCGGTAAAAAATTTGAAATTGCTGAAGAGGAGTATAAAATCTTGAACAACTGATGAGTACAATGGAAATATCATATACAATAGATTACAATATTTGGAATATAAGTAAATTAAAACGTATTTTTATTAATGAACGAGTTTATTGGAAATGAATTTGACAGAAGGATATAAATTTTTGAAATAGTTAGCAAACATACCATAAATCTGACGTTATTTTCGCCGTACAATAGTTCTGCAGAATGGCCCTTGTGGAAAAAATGACTAATTCTGTCTAGTGGGTGTCAAAGTGTCAAGATTTCAATCTAACTTGTTCGGTGGTAAGCGTTTGGGAGACAGAATATCCATGACATAAAATACAGCATCGAGGCTAGTGTCAACAATGACAGCAACCTCTCCTGTCGAATTGCCGGAAACTGTATTTACTCCTGTATTATTGAGATCCAAAACTAGGACCAAGTTCTTGACCGACAGCACTGACGATAGTGGCAACAATTACAGCAACTTCTCCTGTCGAATTTCCAGAAACTGTATTTACTCCAGTATTATTATGTGATCCAAAACTAGAACCAACTTCTTGAGGTCCGTCATTTGGAACAAGGTCAACTGGTGACGGATTTTGTGGAGCAGAGGCTTTACTTCTCAATGGATCACATTGAGAACTTATCACCAGAGTTGCTACTAGCTACAGAAAAAAATATCAATCACATCTTTTCTTCGATAATTTGTAACAGGGAATTTTGAATTCTTTCGCGCTCAGTTGCCATGATTTTCTATCATGTGCACGGTCGATATAATCTATTACTGCCCCAGGGTTATCCGGGGTAGAGTGCGACTGTCGTCCCGAGCGGAAATCGTAGGGGCTTGTCTGTCAGTCCCACTTAGTTATAAGTAGGAGGGTCTAAGTTTTCCGGAAGTTGCCGAATTCGGTCGAGTGGGTGCACAATTATAAGTGCAGGGTGAACCGAGACCGAGACACACAACCGGACAGATCGGGCTACTCATCGGACGCTGATCCAACCCAGGTAATTAATTATTTTAGACTTGGATTCTCACTGTGGAACCAAGCGATATATTTATTAATTATTATCAATACCAGGCCATTAGCCGGTATTTTTATAACAATCAACTAATTATTTTGGAAAAGCAGGTGAAGGAGAAAAGTACGGGAACCGAGAGAGAGATAAAAAGATTGAGGAAGGAACGACGGAAACGAGAAGACCGACGAGACAGAGACGAGGAATAAAACGCACCGGAAAATAAGTTCAGGTATTAATTAAATTAATTATTTTAGGCCTGAGCCAGAATATTAATTTAATTCTATAAATACTTAGTCGTTCTTCGGGATATTCCGCGTCTAGGCCGTAATAATTAAATAATTAGTATAGATTTTGTTAAAATTAAAGTTAAGCCAGACGTTGTCTAACCGGATCCAGGCCCATTAGCCGGATCCAGGGCGTCGTTCATAATTCCAGGCCATCGCCGGAATTATTGCGTTGTAGAAATTTCTAGGCCCATTGTGTGAAGCACAAGCCAGAAATCTTCATAGTCTAGTCCGTGTAAAATAAATTATTAATTAATCAAATAAGATAAATAAAATTTATTAAAATAAATCACACTAATAAATAAACTAAGAATTAATTAAATAACCGGTTGATAAATTAGTTAAATTGTCCAAGAGACACATTAATTATTAATAATCAAAATTAATTAATAATTAAATTAAGTAATAAAATTATCGTAAATAAAATAATGATAAAGAAAAATAAATCAGTAGAAATGAAGATAGCGGAACTTTGGTCGAGCAAGGATCGGGTAAAAAGTGTCGCTGTTTGTTACTGACAAAACTCAGATTATAAATTACGGGTTGTTGTTAAATTAAAGTTTCGATGACTTATTAGTGAGAGAGAGAAAAAAAAGAAAATTAATTAATTAATAATAATTATTTTCTTCAAATTTTAATTAATTAATTTAGTAAAAGCGTAGTTATGGAAATTGTGGTAATTAAATAATTGTAATAAATTAATGTTAGTGTTAAAATCACGTAGAGGGTTCAGGGGACCGCGTGAATTAGTTGAATAAGGTTTTATCACGTAGAGGGTTCAGGGAACCGCGTGAATGAATTGGAAAGTCGTGTAGAGGGTCCAGGGGACCGCGCGAAAGTAAAATTAAGGTTTTAGCCACGTAGAGGGTCGCGTTGACCGCGTGGAGTTTAAGTTAAAATAAAAGTGTGTAATAAAATATTTTAAAATTAGTGTTATAATTAATAAATAAATCGGGAGGTAACCGATATTTTAATGTAAGTCCAAAGGTAGTTGGCAATCTTTTAATCGAGTGAGTGTGTGTGTGTGATATAGCCAAAGGTAGTTGGCTTAGTTAAGGTTAAATTAAGAAGTCAAAGGTAGTTGACGTTAGGTAATAAGGTTTATAAAAGTCATAAGGTTATGAAGGTTTATTGAATAAATAAAAGTTAAAATTGTTATATTAAATAAAGTGTTAACTAATTATAAATTATCCTTCCTTTTCCTACTCTTACAATTAAATTTTACACCGACCCTGATTATTAAGAACCGGTTCTGGAAGACCGTTTAATCCTTCCAGTGGCGCCCTTAAAAAGGAATTTAAGGACGACCAGTGTAGCAGTACCCCTGTTATAAATTAAATTCAGTAATACGGTTTTGCAAAAGCACAAGGAACAATTTTTTATTGTTAAAAAAAAATATTTTCACTTACCAGAAACAAAAGATTCGACTTCATCATTATGCTTTGCGATCTACACTTAGACTAATAATTGAAGCCAAAACTAGCTATTTATACTAATTAGCAAACAAAAAACACAAAAGAATCAATTGACTGGGGATTTCCAATTACGTAGATTTCGATAAAATTTATCATGCATTGAATCAACGACTTATTTGTTTCAATGTCGTCCTCTATTGTTATCAAATTTACATTTGCCCGAAAAGTAATCCTTTAATTTTCTAGTGATTTCCGGTTTGATTATTATTTCACGAATTTTTATTAATATCCTAACATCTTACAGCAAAGAATCTGAAAAAATGAATATTCACTTGATGGAGCCGAATTTCCATGATTAAGTTATATATACATGACATATATATATGTCATAGAACCGACCTTTGAGGACACGATTGCGCCTACGATTCTTATCGGATTCTCGTCGAATTATTCACACTTATCTTATGGGTAATTATCACGGTTAAGTTCAAAGATGGACTAAATCGGTTATTTAGTTTAGAAGTAATGGCTGTTTGAAATTTTGCGATTTTAAAAAAAAATCAGTCTTTATGTACTGTTAAAGTTCATACAACTTCAATACTAATACTCACAGACTATTCTCGTAAAAAGTATCTTAAAGCTTGTTTAATAAGCTTTAATTTTTTACCTTACACGTTATGTTTTGACTACTTCTTCCAATAATTTGATAGCCCTGAATGTTTGAACAGAATCAAGAAAATTTATAAATATGGTTTTTATTCCCGATAACTGATACATTTCCCAGTATAATCAAATTCTGTCAGTTATATTTTATTGTGATCTTTCGATTATAAAGTTTCGTATAACTTTGAATCTAAATATTTTAGATAATTTTTGCCTGATGTATATAAAAGTTGACTTGATAAGCTTCAATTATGTGCCTTTAACTTGCCATTTTTACTCTCTTTTGATACTTTTAAAGCACTGAAATTTTTTTTTGAATGTAGAAACCAGCATTTCATGGTTTTTAGTCTTAATAACTTATACATCACACATTAAAATCAATTTCCGTTAAATTTTTCTTGTCGTTAATAAAATAATCTTCTAATTTGTTTACACTGAATGATAATATTTTGTTAATGTAAATACCATTAGGTTTTAATGACTATCTAATGATCAAATAAACATTGCCGATTATGAATATAGCATTACTTTATTTGCGTAAAGGTTACATTGGTGTATTATCAATATATCTTTTTTGTCAAATCAACTATCTGAAGTTCTCCGAGAATGAAAGTCGTTATTTTTTTTTACCCTCACTCGTTGCAAACGAGCCTAATTTCATACTATGACTATGCACTGACGTGTATCACAATATATGCATGTTCGAAATTAACTTACCAAATCAATTGAGTGAGATATCTACCTTCCACTTCGGCTGCCAAATGACCTTTTTTAAATTTATGGCAGAAAATTTACTTATGAAAATTTGGCTACATTAAGTGAATATTAATTTTTCTAGATTCTTTGCTGGAAGATGATAGGAATTAATAAAAATACGGAAATAATAATTAATATAAGAAATCAATAGAAAATTAAAGAATTACATTTCGGGAAATTGTAAATTTGATAACAATAGAGGACGACATTAAAACAGATAAGTCATTAATTCAATGGATGATAAATTTTATCGAAATCTACGTAATTGGAAATCCCCAGCCGATTGATTCTTTTGAGTTTTTTGTTTGTTAATTAGTATAAATAGCTAGTTTTGGCTTCAATTATTAGTCTAAGTGCAGATCGCGAGGCATCATGATGAAGTTAAATCTTTTGTTTCTGGTAAGTGTAAATTTTTTTTTAACTATAAAAGATGGTTCCTTGTGCATTTGCATAACCTTATTACTGAATTTTATTATAGAAGAAAAGATATGATTGATATTTTTTTCTGTAGCTAGTAGCCACTCTGATGATAAGTTCTCAATGTGATCCATTGAGAATTGAAGCCTCTACTCCACGAAATCCGGCACTAGTTGGCCTTGTTCCAAATGATGGACCTCAAGAAGTTGGTCCTAGTTTTGGATCTCATAATAATACAGGAGTAAATTCAGTTTCTGGAAATTCGACAGGAGAGGTTGCTGTCATTAATGACATTGCTCTCGATGCTGTATTCTATGTCATGGATATTCTATCTTCCAAACGCCTACCACCAAACAAGTCGGATTGAAATCTTGACACCCTGACACCCACTAGACTGAATGGGTAATTTTTTCCACATTGACTATGCTGCAGAACTATTCTACGGCAAAAATAACGTCAAATTTATGGTATATTTGCTAACTATTTCAAAAATTGATATCCTTTTGTCAAATTCATTTCCAATAAACTCGTTCATTAATAAAAATACGTTTTAATTTATTTATATTCCAAATATTGTAATCTATTGTACATGATATTTCCATTGTACTCATCAGTTATTCAAAATTTGATACTCCTCTTCAGCAATTTCAAATTTTTTACCGACTTTTTTGCATTCTAACAAGAACTACGTCATCATTTCTCTGCTACTTATCCTCAAAAAATTTGTAGAAAAACATGAAACTTTCGTTCAAAATGTAATAATTTGGAAAATTCAAAGTTTTTGATTATTGTAGCTGATAGTGGGTTTAAAAGTATTCGAAATCTAGCTTTAATCCACATGAAAATTAAAAAATATATATGCAAAACGCATACCAATAAAATCCTAAATCATTTAAAAATAAAATACTAAATTGAAAATGATTTCACAGATGAATCCGATAAAATTGCGCGCCGTTTTGGGTCTTTCAGTATTCTCGAAGTTATTAAATATTTTTCAGGTACGTATAATGTATAATAGGACGCATGTATAAAATATCTATTTTTTTATCATTGAAATAAATTAAAAAAAAATAAATATGAAAACCGCCGATCCTGCGGGCCGGTCCCAAAACTTTCCGCTGTTTTCGAGCTCAGGAAGCTTCAAAAAATTATTACTTGTAAATTTTTGAGCTCTTCGAGCTCAAGAATTTGTTAGGCCGGTAAGACATACCTTCACTGAAAAATTATAATTTTTGTCCAACGATATCTTTGGATGGAATAAACCGATTTCA
Organism: Microplitis deprimator; assembly: GCA_964016945.1. Taxonomy (NCBI): domain Eukaryota; kingdom Metazoa; phylum Arthropoda; class Insecta; order Hymenoptera; family Braconidae; genus Microplitis; species Microplitis deprimator. The sequence goes on from OZ024713.1 coordinate 2,142,183, forward strand.
ATGTTCTTGGTGGCAATCGAAAGGGATCAACGAGACTTAAAACTGATTACATTTTAAAGGCAAATGGGACAAGTGGTTTATAAGTTATACGTAAAATAAAAAAAACAAAAAAAATTTTTATTTTTTATTCTTTGTATAACTCGTCAACTACATGACCGATCTACCCCAAAATCTAATCAATTCTAAATTTTGGCGAGCCCTTCCGATTGCCACCAAGTACTTCCCAATCGGTTGATTCGTTCCAAAGATATCGTCGGACAAAAAAAGTTTACACACGCACACACATATACACACACACACACACACACACACACACACACGCGCGCGCGCGCGCGCGCGGACGTCCATCCGGGAATAGTCAGAATAACTTCCTAGGACCTCAAAACGTCAACATCTGATGAAAACTCAATTTTCGAAAATCGGACCGAAACCAATAACTTCCCTTTTTTTGAAAATTTGCAAATTTATTATCGGGAAGTTAAAAAAAAAATAGTTTTACAAATTTATCGGTAAATCCATTTTTTATCTTTAACAATAAAAAATTAAATTTTATTGTTTCTTATAAAAAAATCTGTCTATCGGTTGACCCTGCGGGCCAGCCCTAAAACTTCCCGCTGTTTTCAAGCTCCTTGAGCTTGAAAACATTGTTGTGGATACATTTTCGAGCTCTTCGAGCTCGAAAATACTATTGTATGCCATTGTTTTCGGAAAAAACCGTTTTTTTAGTATTTCTTTCTCCCACGATATCTTACGAACGAATGATTCGAATGAGATGGTTGAGGCGGAAATCGACGCATTTTATTGTTCTAGAGCTGATCAAATTTTAGAATTGGTCGGATGAGTCGCTTCGAAGATAATCGGAAAAAACCGTTTTTCACCATTTCTTTCTCGAACGAATAAACCGATTGAGATGGTTGAGGCGGCAATCGATGCGTTTTATTGGATTCTTGTGCTGATTAGATTTTGGAATTGATCGATCGAGCCATTTCTGAAAAATTTGAAAAAAACTGAAAAAAAAATTTTTTTTTTTTAGTTTTTCTTCCATATCTTAGAGTCTATTTGATCGATCGATTCGAAATTTTCAGAAAAGTTGACGGCCAACAAACTCTTTTGATTATCACCTCAAACATTTTAATCGGTCGGTTCATTAAATAGATATTAAGAGTTTACATCCATACACACACACACACACTCGGACATCCTTCTGAAAATAGTCAGAATAGCTTCCTAGAACCTCAAAACGTCGACATCTGATGAAAACTCGATTTTCGAAAATCGGGGTAAAACCAATAACTTCCCGAATTTTTGAAAATTAATAATTTTCTTAGCGGGAAGTTAAAAATAAAAAAGTTTCTGTGTAAACGAGTTGTTCAAGTTTTTTTTATTCCTAAATATTTCATTAATTCTTTAAAAATTAAAAATTCGAATTCTCTACCTTAATCTGAATCTATTTCTAATGGAAGTCTATGACGACAAATAACATGACGTTTTAATGCTTCGACGATTGCGCATGTGTGATGATTGGAAAAAGGAATTGCTTCTGGGTACCTTGTGAAATAATCTGTGAATTTTTTCAAAAATTTGGAGCAAATACAACACTTTTCATTGACTATCTCAGACGACATATTTTTATCAGTTAAATTATACTATTTATCGAATAAAATGTTTATAAAACTGTGGTCATTACAAACTCGGTAGTTGTTTATTTTTATCATTTGTCTTTTTACAGGACGCTACCAAGCGATGATTTTGAGAATCTTTGAAAGAATTAGTTTTGGAGTTATAACAATAAAATGTGAAAACTTAACCATCGGTACTTGCCGTCTGTAATGAATCTAAATGTTTTTAAAGTTATTGTGTAAATAGAAACTATTATTCCGTTACTTTGCAGTAAATTATACATGCCGCCAAGTAAAAATGTAAAAAATTAATTATATCCCGATTTTTTCGGTTGCTGCTATAGAATCATGAATTTTCGGTAAATTTCTGTTACAGTGAGTACTTACAAGTTATACTTATCTAAAATATTTCAAAAGTCGTATCGAACTCCGAAAATAATCATTCACTAAAATAGATACAGTGCTAAGAACACTATATCTTAGCTGGAAATTATCCGAAATAAAAAACTATTGAAATTTAGTTAAAACCTCCCCCCAACGTTCTCTGATAATTTTTTTTTTCATTTTTTGTGGTCATTTAAAGTAAAATCTACTATTTTTTACGAAAATTTGCGCTATTTTGTAGGTAGAAAATTCCCTTGATGTAAAAAAAACTTCTAAAACTTAACGTTGGGGGGGAGGTATTTTATACCTAGAAAGTGTGTACCAAGTTTAAAATTAATCGGTGATGTAGTTTTTAAATAGCAGTGCTCACGGACTTTGAAAAAGTAGTTTCGAGGAAAATGCGTTTGAAGTTTTAGAAGAAAAAAGTGAAAAAAAAAAATTTTTTTTTAACTTAGTTGAGGAGGGAGCGAAAAATCTCCCTGAGACAAGAAGGTCTCTCTGAAAATTTGATGAAAAAAAATAATTTTTTTTAACTTAGGGGAGGGTATCGCACGGGTTGCTCTAATTGACTTGAAATTTTAGGACAATATTCTTGAAATGTTCAACTATAAGAAAACCAAAAAAAAATCAGATTTTTCAAAAACGGTAACCTTTCCCCCCCCCCCGCCTCTTGAGAATATTGATGGAAAGGGTAATATTGCCAGGTGATTTTACAACTTAATGTACCCCCAAAAGCCCTGGAAATTTTCAAATTGATCCATTAAACTGTTTGTCCGGGCTGATTGCTCAAAGTTTGACAAAACAATTGAAGGAAAAAGTTTTGTTCCTTAATTTGTGTAATCATTACCAAAATGGAAAAATTAATCAGCCTGGACAAACGATTCAATGGGTTGATTTAGAAATTTCCAGGGCTTTAAGGGGTACATTAAGCTGTAAAATTACCTGGTAACATTATCTTTTCCACCAATATTTATAAACCAGCGGTTGATAAACTAAAAAACCATAAAAAGTTCATTTTTTGTAGGTTTTTCAAATTGATATTAAGGATGAAAAAAATTTTTTTTTTTTCAAATCAAAAATGAAGCTTCTGGAAGATTTATTCAAGTTTCTTAAACTGCCCTTTAAATTACTGTGCGACCATTAGTTGCTGAGATATCGATAATCAAAGACAAACAGATCCTTTTTCATTTGAAGGCTAATATTTCAGCAACAAATTGTCATACAAGGAAACAAAAAAAGCCAATTGTACATGAATAAATTTCCTAAACGAGCCTTGAATTAATTTTTCTAAAAAAAATTTTCCCGGCCCCGCAGACCCAAAATACAAAACCAAAAAATTTAGAAAAATTTTGTCTCCAGCTATTTCTTATGATTTCGCGAAAACCGTATCTGAAAAAATTGTTTTGCTAAAAGATCTTCATACTAGAGATTTCAAACTTCAATTTGCTTTTTGTTTTTTTTTCGATACGATCATTTTTGACGAAAATACAGCTTTCCAAATATCATCAAAAACTTTACAAAATTTTTTTGTTCCTTTAATTTTTTGGATGTGTATATTTACATTATAGAAGTACCTATGTGTTTATAATATAATTTTTAATATATGGAGATCATATAGCTTGAATATATGGCAACATATAATATTATATATTATATTTGTTTATTTTGAAAATATATAATTATATAATTAAAACAGCAAAGAATAGTTAATTCAATATATGACTTCTTGTATAAATAATTATATTGTAATATAAACTGTATTATATTATTCAGTATAATTTTAGGATATAAATTTTTTTCATGCGGGTCAATACAAGAATAGAGATAAAAATCGAAACTACACTGAGACAAATAAGTCGTTTATTTAATGGATGATAAGTTTTATCGAATTCGTAGTTGGAAATCCCCAGCCTATTGATTCCTTTGTGTTTTTTGTTTGTTAATTGGTATAAAGAGCTGATACCGCTTAAGTTATTAGTCTCATGGTTGATTGCGACGCATCAAGATGAATCTAAAGCTCTCGTATCTGGTAAGAGAATATTTTTAACTTACTGCTAAGAAAATCGACAATTTTCAATAAATTCGAGAAGCTATTGTTTTGAGAAAAGATTTTGGCTATTTTCATGTGCTGATAAAGGGTCATTTCTTTTTTAGTTTTTTTGAAAATTCTTAGAGGCAACTCAATCAAGCGAACAAAACGCTTCAGTTGCCGTAAAAAACATCTTAATCGGAATAGTAAAAAAAATATTTTTTGAATTATCTTCAAAGTGACTTGTCTGATCGATTTCTAAATCCAGTCAGCTATCGGACTCGATAAAACGCCCCGATCGCTGCATTGAACATCACAATAGGTTATTTGATTCAAAAGATTTTGGTGTCGAAAAATTAAAAAAATTATCAATTTACCTTGTTTTTCTAGAATATCTCAGAATGAAATTTACCAAATGGACCAAAATTCATACCAGGTTTTCGTCTTCATAGTTTCCTTCGATCACTACGTAACGTAATGCAACTCGTTTATTAGTTTGAATAATATTATCATCAAAACAATCGAAATAAACCTTTTTTTAAGATTTTTCTCGGATATTTAATATATTAATGATCTAATCTAGGTCAAAATTTACTTTAACCCTTATGTTCGCTATTTACATTGATTTCTGCTTGAATACAATCATTTTATTGAGCATAATCGTGAATGAAAATTTAAAAATGCTTGTTCATTAATTATTTTTGATTCCTAAATTTTCAAACTTTAACATACAATAAAATTTGTTTAAGCTTGAAAAGCTCCTGAAAAGCAATTGCACTGAAAAGAATCCTCGAGCTCGAGGAACGTGAAACTGTTCTTACAGCAGTGTTTTCGAGCTCTTTGAGCTCGAAATCAACGGGAAGTTTTGGAGCTGCTTCGCAGGGCCAACCGTTGCCCAGATTTTTTTTTAACAATTAAAAATGATTCCTTTTGCTTTTGCATAACCTTGTTACTCGGAGCGTCTCACAGCTCGGAAAGGAGAAAATTCATCAGGGACTGAACAAGCTGATAATAGCTCGGTGGGGACCCGAAAGATAGCAAGTAAAGAAAGCCCTTTAAATGGGGTATAAGGGGGAAGTTGTGTCCCACCACTTATCCATAAGTAACTATGTTGACCAGCGCTGGGAGACTGGTACCACGGGGAGCCTTTTCAAGCCGACTCTGATCAGTGTCTCTTTATTCCCTGAGATGGTCGTAGTGTTTGGCTGACAGAGGTAGGACTCGTGGTGGCTGTGGCTGTATACCACGTACAATGAAGGTTTTAGTCATAGCTCCGGTTAATGTCTACCTCAGTCATAACTTGATTATATTTTTCGGCTAAGAGTGTCGTTTAGGTTGGAAGATAGGGATGACCTCGCAGCGCGTGTATGCCTAAAAGGGCGCGGAAACAGCCTCCGGTAAAACGGAGGTGGACTTTGGTCACGTTACATTAATTACTTAATTTACCTCGTTACTAAATTTTATTATCGAAAAAAAGTTATAATTGATATATTTTTTCTGTAGGTAATAGCAGCTCTGGTGATAAGTTCTCAATGTGAACCATTAAGAATTGAACCCTATACTTCAAAAAATCCGTCAGAAAATGGTCCTGCTCTAAATAACGGACCTCAAGAAGTCCGTCCTAGTTTTAGATCTCGCTCAGAACCACCATATGGACCTAACGAACAAAATTATGGCTCTCAAGGTTCTTTTCCCGGCTCTGAAACTAACATGGGAGCAACAACTGAAACCAGAACTCTAAATTATGATGTTCAAGGTCCTTTTTCTGGCTCTGGATCGAATCGAGGACCAATAAGTGGATCTAGGACTCCTAATTACGACTCTCGAGGTTATTATTCTGGCTCTGAATCTAATATGGGACGGACGTCTGAAACCAGGACTCCTAATTATGACTATCAAGGTTTTTATCCTGGCGTTGAATATAATATGAAACCAACAACGGGAACCATAACTCATAATTATGAATCTCAAGCGTTTTTCCCTAATCACAATTATAATCGAGGACTATTAACTAACACTCCTAGCCCTCTGTATCCGACCTACCTTTCTCCAAATTCTAATTCTGATTATGGATCTTATAACAATCCAGGAGTTAATACTGTTTCTGGAAATACAAAAGGAGAGGTAGCTTTCATTGTCGACACTGCCTTCGATTCTGTATTTGATGTCATGGATATTTTATCTCCCAAACCCCTACCACCGAACAAGTATTTTAATAGAACTAAAGCGAACCTTCAATACTTCGTCGATCATCCGGATATATTCGGGTCAGAAGATTTATCTTCAAATTATGGTCCCAATCATCTGACGTCAAGACCAACTGGTTCGAGAACTCCTGACGATGGATTCCCAAATTCATATCCTGGTTTTGGTATCAATCCTAACTCAAGACCAGCTGGTGCGAGAACTCCTGACGATAGATTCCCAAATTCATATCCTAGTTCTGGTATTAATCCTACTTCAAGAGCAACTGGTTGGAGAAATCCTTACGATGGATCCCTAAATTCATATCCTAGTTCTGATATCAATCCTAACTCAAGACCAACTGGTTCGAAAACTCCTGACGATGGATTCCCAAATTCATATCCTGCTATTGGTATCAATCCTATTTCAAGACCAGCCGGTGCGAGAACTCCTGACGATGGATCGTTGAATTCTTATCCTGGATTTGAGAACGATTCTCCTTTAAGACCGACTGGTTCGAGAACTCCTGAGAACGGACTCCCAACTCCATATTCAGGTTCCGGAGTCAATCCTACTTCAAGACCTACTGGAGTGAGAACTCCTGACGATGGATCCCCAAATTCATATCCTGGTTTTGGTATCAATCCTAACTCAAGACCAGCTGGTGCGAGAACTCCTGACGATAGATTCCCAAATTCATATCCTAGTTCTGGTATTAATCCTACTTCAAGAGCAACTGGTTGGAGAAATCCTTACGATGGATCTCTAAATTCATATCCTAGTTCTGATATCAATCCTAATTCAAGATCAGCTGGTGCGAGAACTCCTGACGATAGGTTCCCAAATTCATATCCTAGTTCTGGTATTAATCCTACTTCAAGAGCAACTGGTTGGAGAAATCCTTACGATGGATCCCTAAATTCATATCCTAGTTCTGATATCAATCCTAACTCAAGACCAACTGGTGCGAGAACTCCTGACGATAGATTCCCAAATTCATATCCTAGTTCTGGTATTAATCCTACTTCAAGAGCAACTGGTTGGAGAAATCCTTACGATGGATCCCTAAATTCATATCCTAGTTCTGATATCAATCCTAATTCAAGACCAGCTGGTGCGAGAACTCCTGACGATAGATTCCCAAATTCATATCCTAGTTCTGGTATTAATCCTACTTCAAGAGCAACTGGTCGGAGAAATCCTGACGATGGACCCCTAAATTCATATCCTAGTTCTATCAATCCTAACTCAAGACCAGCTGGTGCGAGAACTCCTGACGATAGATTCCCAAATTCATATCCTAGTTTTGGTATTAATCCTACTTCAAGAGCAACTGGTTGGAGAAATCCTTACGATGGATCCCTAAATTCATATCATAGTTCTTATATCAACCCTACTTCAAGACCGACTGGTTCAAGAACTCTTGACGATAGATTCCCAAATTCATATCCTAGTTCTGGTATCAATCCTACTTCAAGAGCAACTGATTGGAGAATTCCTCACGATGGATCCCTAAGTTCATATCCGGGTTCCCGTAACAATGCTCCTTTAAGACCAACTGGTTCAAAAATTACTGACTACGGACCACAAAATTCAAATCCTAGTTCCAATTACGATCTGGATTCAAGGCCAACTGGTTCAAGAACTGGCTATGAATAACAAGATCCAAATCGTATGGTATTAGCACCTAAAAGTATTTATCCTTGTCAAAATCAAGCCGCTTGAAATGGTTCGTCTAGCAGATGGGTTAAAATCATGAAATTCCGATACCCACTAAACAAAACTGGTCATGCACATAATGATTTATTACGGCCTGGAAACTACGAAGTGGTCAAATTATCATTTGGTTCCACTGCAACTGAAGAGTCATAACATCAATCTTCCAACTCTGGTCAAAAATATAAATTCATAATTTTAATTCATCTTATGACATCTACAGATTTTTAAATTTAAACTATCATTACAAATCGGCCTAGCCACAGAATCATTGTACGACAAATCAACGTCAGATTTGCCGAATCTCTTATATTTGTTAATTGTTTAATAAATTGATAAGCTTTCTGTCAACATCGTTTTTAATAAACCTGTTCATTAATACAAAAATGTCTTTATTTATTTCAATTCCAAATATTGTTACCTATTGGACATCATATCTTCATTGCTCGCAAGAATTATTCAGGATTCTATATCTCTGTTCAGCAATTATAAGATTCTTACCGACTTTTTTTTCTTTCCATCAAGAATCACGCCATCATTTTCTCGCTGCCTTTCTTCCAACAAATTCATACGAGATTATAGAATTTTCGTTCAAAATACAGTCGAACATTATCTCGGAAGTTCTCCTCATTCTTGACCCTTATAACAGGGCTATGTGGTTACTCTGGTCGTACTTTACCAAGGGCGCCACTGGAAGTGATAACGGCCTCCCAGAGCCGGACCTTAGATCGTCAGGGTCATTGTAAAATTTAATTTGTAAGAGAAGGATGAGGAAGGAAAATTTATAATTAATTTAAATATTTTATTTTTAACAATTTTAACCTCTATTTATTTAACCTTGACAATATTTTATACCTTATAACCTTGTAACTTTATAAATTTTATTACCTAACATCAACTACCTTTGAAGACTGTAAAACAATTATTAATTAACCCTTAATGAAGCCAACCATCTTTGGCTATATCACAAACACGCTCACACTGAGTCCTCTGGACTATTTTACACACACACTTAACTTAACTTCACGCGGTCAAAGAGACCCTCTACGAGGCTAAAACCTTATATTACTTCTGCGTGGTCCCCTGGACCTTCTACGTGACTTTACAACTAATTCACGCGGTCCCCTGGACCTTCTACGTGATTTTAATACTAACTCAATACCTTGTGATATTCATTTACAACTTATTTAATTACCAACAATTTCCATACTTACGCGTTTCACTTACACGCTTTTACTAATATAAAATTTGATTTCCTATTTCCTTATATAAAATTAATTTCCACATAATTGTTTACTACATTAAAATCACTAATAAATTAACAGCAACTAATTTCTTATTAACGTTAACCTTTCCCTTATCAACAATTTAGTTAAGCCAGTTTTATGATTTATTTTATTTGACCGCTTTCCTCAAAACTTGAACATTTATTCTCACGTTTTACTTTACGACACATTTAACGTTTATAATTTATTAATTGATTTTATTTGATTCATTAATTCAATTAACTTATAATTAATTTTATCCTAGTATTAATGAATAGATAATTTTGACTAGATTGCAATTCGTTTTTCGGCAATGCTTTACACGACCTGCCTGGAAAATTCCAAAAGAATTCTCTGGCGAGTGACTTAAACAACCTGCTTGCAAATATCAGAGCTAATTATTGTTGAGTCCGAGTTTTTCAATTCTTTTATTACACGTCAATTGACACGACAATACTTCGCGGACACGACGTTTAGTTATGTAATTTAATTAACAAATATTCCGGCTTCCTTGCCTGGAATATTCTAGAAATACCTATTACCATTTACGTTGAATTCTTTTCCGTCGCTCTGTATTGTACTGAGCTCTGGTTGTAGAGTACTGAGCTTTGGTTGTAGAGTAGGGACCTTGCCAAGCATCATCAGTCCACTACCCTAATGGTCCACTCCGGATGTGCCTAGGTGGCGGAGCAAGTGCTGGCCCTTTTATAGGTGGATTTCGGTGACGTGGCACTACCCTACTGATGTCTGTAATTTAGGTAAATATCGATCTAGGGGGCTTCTGACATGGCCCCGGGTGACTGAAGAGTGTCAATCAACGCACAAATAGTGTGATAGATGGCTGTAGGGTAACTTAAATATTCGCACTTGATTTGCAAGTCGAAAATCAAAAACGCGCTGTTACAATCTGTATTATCAGTTTTCAGCAAGTCTGTATCATTAGTCTTGAAAGTCTGTAGCAAGATACTACCGTGAAGTTCGTTAAGTAAATCGGTAAGAATCCTTCACTCTAAAAAATTATATGCCTATTTGTTGTTAAGAACGCCACTTATCATGCATTAGTATATGTGTAAATTTATTGTTTTGATGACTTTGATATTGAAAACTGGATGTCGGAATTCCCTATCAATTTGAGAAACATTCCGAATGTATGACAGAAAGTTCACTCCTGGAAATTGGGCGCCATTCAATGAATATTTATGTTTTAAGAGGTACTTCGCTAGAAGATATTAGGAAAACAATAAATATTCGTGAAATAACTTTTATTGTATGAAATCAGTACAGGAATAAAGAATTCCATTTTGGTAAACTGTAAATGTAATAAAAATCGAGGATAACGTTGAGACAAAGAAGTCATTAATTTAATGGATGATAAATTTTATCGGATTTGTAGTTGAAAATCCCCAGCCAATTGATTCTTTTATGTTTTCGTCATTAATTAATATAAATAGCTAGTTATTGCTATAGTTGTCAGTCGTAATGTTGATTATGACGCATCAAGATAAAGCTAAATATTTCGCTTTTGGTAAGTGTATATTTCGTTTCTTTTACCAATAATGAATGATATCTTATGAGTTTGTGTGAACTAATTATTTAGTTTCATTAATAAAGAAAATATATCATTGATATTTGTTTCTGTAGCTAATAGCAGCTCTGGTGATAATTTATCAATGTAATCCATTGAGAATTAAAGCCTATACTCTACAAAATCCGTCGCAATCACAAGATTCTAATCGTATGGAATGGGCACCTCTTCATATCTATCCCCGTTGTAATCGAGTTGTTCGGAATGCTGGAGACTGGGGTACTGATGACTGGAATACTGGCAGCTCGACTACTGGTTGGTTGAATACTGGGGGCTGGGGTACTGGCAGCTCAACTACTGGTTGGTTGGATATTGGGGGCTGGGGTACTGGTTGGTGGGGTACTGGGAGCTCGAATACTGATGGCTGGGGTACTAGCAGCTCGAATACTGGTGGCTGGGGAACTGGCGGCTGGTATAGCAATTAAGGTTAGAGTTCTGACACTTCAAAGCCTACTAAACAGAGCTGGTCATGAATAAAATGATTTATTTTGACCAAGATGTAGTCAAATCATCATTTGGCTCAACTACCAGTAAAGCTTCATAACATTTATCTTCTAATTCCAGTCAAATGAATTTAATCAGGTTTCTAATTCATTCGATAATATCAACAGAATACTAAATTCACACTAACACTGCAACAATTTTTTTAATAATATCTTTGCTGCCGGATCATAGTACAGGAAAAATTACCCCAGATTAACCCAATTCAATGACGTTGTTAATTATTTAATAAATTGTAAGCCTTAAATCAATGGCATTTGCAATAAATTTGGTCAACAATAAAGAAACGTCTCAATTTTTCACTATCCCGAAAATTGTAAACTATTTTACAGAATATTTACGTTGTTCCCAACAATAATTAAATATTCTATATCTGTATTCAGCAAATTAGAGATTCTGACTGACTTATCTTTTCCAAAAAGAGCTATGTCCCAATCAGAAAAAATTTTTGTCTGAAATGTCATAATTTTAAAAATTCCGAAAAATTAATTATTTTTATCGATCAGATTTTAAAAGTTTTTAAAGTCTAACTTTGATACCTGTGATAGTATGACAATATGTTTTTAAAGTGAATACCAATAAATTACTAAATGAAATTCGAAAAAAATACCAAAGTTATGAATGTTTTCCAAAATCAAATCCCATATATCAGGGCACCATCTTAGAAACTTAAGTATTCTAGGGCGTTTTAAGTATTTTTCGATACTTATAATATATAATATGACATATACTAGAAAATTTTTCTTTGTTGTTATTGAAATAAATAAAAAAAAATAATTACATCTACTATTTTATCGGTAAATCCATTTTTTTTTTTTTTATCAAAAACGATATAAAATGTAATTTTATTTGTTTTTAATGAGAAAAAATTATCGAATTTATTATTACAAGTCATTAATTTGATGGATTTTACTAATGATATCGATTTTTCATGACCTAGTGTTGCTTTGTTTGTAAAGGAAAAAAATTTAAATAGTTAGTTTACATTGTGAGTTGTCAAAATGAAATTGATTTTAATATTTGTAAGTAAACTGAACAAACTTATCCTAGTAGCATTCTTAAGAAAGTCTCACGTAAGTGTATCGTCAGTCTTCAGCAAATCTGCATCATCAGTCTTGGAAGTCTAAAGCAAAATACCACCGTAAAATACGTTAAGTAAATTTGTAGTAATCTTTGCGCAAGACACGATCCTTACTTAAGGTGCGTTAGCTCAGACTCGCTGCAGAATTGCTTGAGATACCAGGACATGGTCACCTTCGTTGCTCCTGCGTGAGCGGTCTATTTGGCATTAGTATAATAAATTCAGTGGCGCCCATTCTATATAGTTTTATCAAGTGATGATATTATTCATTTGTAGCACTTTCAATTTAAATGAGAGCCACTGGGTTTGGAACAGGTACTGTGTTTGAGCTTGGAGTAAATTGAAAAAAAAAAAAAAAAAAAACTGATATCTTAAAAAATTCTTCAGCAACTCTGATCTAACATAGTTATAAGTTACGGATGTGGCTTAAGAATTTGCTGCAGACTGATAAAAAAATTGCTGAAGGACGTTCATGAACTACCTTGCTTAACATAATGCTATTAACACAGTGGGCATTAAAATAAACATTAATTTTTCTTACAGTTTGGAATAATTCTCATGAGTTCCGGATATAAATCATCTGGATATAATAACGCTTTTCAATCTACTACACTAGGTAGTTACATCTACTCAGTGGAGCATAATTTCCAAGCAGTTCCTGTCACTCCAGATGAAAGTAACAATGTTGAGAAGAGAAGCAATAGTGTTATTTATAATAACAATCAATACAATGGCTACATTATGAAACCTATTGTTGTACCTTGACTGAAAAAAAAAATTTTTGTCTAATTCGAAAATTAAATAAATAATTTTTATTTATAATCTGTTGCCTTCTTTTTATTGACACCCTGAAATTTTGTAGTTCTATGTAGTAAGGAAATACAGCGAAATTAAAGGGTGAATCCGAAAATTATTTTAGAAGTTACGGAGCAGAATTCCATTCTTGCGCCCAATAGTGGAGCACTATTATAAATTACTTTTTATTTCTGAAGCTATGCTGCTGGTTCAAAATCATTGTTTAGATGATTCAATAGTGACGTATTCATATATTCGTAAAAGAATTTGAATTCTTTTTTTTCCGAAAAATTTTTTTGTCTAATTGCTAAGTGATATCATTTTAATTAAAAAAAAATAACGGAGTATCGAATAAAAATTTTATCTATCATGTTATTAATCGATTACCAGAGGCATTTGTGCGCAGGAGTATTCTTTATCAGTAGATGGTTGAAAATTTTCTATCAGTTTCAATTTGCAGTTAAGATAGATCACAATGCATAATAATATATTAATTTTTGTAAGTACCAAATTCTTAAAATATTCAAAATCGACATGAAAAAAAAATTGTTTTAAATTTTTAAATTACAAATATCCCTATCAGGCTGTTTTACTGCTGATAAGCTCAACATGTGAGTCGTATACAGTCGAAAGAAGGCCGACTACAGGAGTAACAAGTGATACCAATAATAACAATAATAATAGAGGTATTAATAACAACGGTATTGTTATTATTAATAATCCAGAAGATGGTTCGACAACAGAAGAACCAACAAAGTTTGGTGGAATAGCAAATAACGATTGTGAAGGTGTTGATCCGAACGAGCTTTCAGTAGCTGGTACAAAAATTCCTACAATTTGTATTCCTGATTCTGCAATAAAATGGCAAAATGGCCAAAGACCATATTAATTGTGCTATTTTTAATTGTTCAAAACGAGTACTTGTACTAATGAGTAATGACGAATAAAAAAAAATATAATGTCTAAATTAGTTTGTCCTGTGAGCCGTGCAAAGTTTTAAGATAGTATCAGGTATGAAAAAAAATTTCCTGAAATCTAAATCCTACTAAGAGCTTAACGAATATTTATGTGCTCATTTTAGTTACATCCGTAGTAACATTGTCTTAAACCAGTTACTTGATGAATATCCTTCAACAAGTTTCTTGCTATCGCAAGGTAGATTTATTAATTTATTTTTGAACTGTGTGTATCTAGATTTCCATATTGGGAATTTGTATAGAAAACCACAAGAAACTGTGGATTTTCATAGAGGGACTTGACGTAGAAACTTGGATATATAGATTTCTTTCTGAGAAATTCATATAGGAATATGGGTATCTATTGGCAGAATACTTTTTGATAACAATTGATTAATTGATGCTTTTCATATCAGTATTTATAATAAGTTATTGATTTATTCATCAATTCAATTAGTATACCATCTTTATAGAAATTACAAATAATTTTCATAAAATACTACATGAGGAATCATATAAAGATATTTTACTCCAGGAAAGTTTACGAAAACACATATGCATTTTATGGTACTTGTATCAATAACGTGACATTTTTTGCTAATTCTCCTAATTCCTAATTTGTACAAGATCTGCATATGAAATTTTGACATAGTGCAATTTCCCATCAGAAATCATCGTCAAACTCCACAAAGAAATCCATACTAGATTCCCATAGGGATCCATATAAGAATCTATATCGGGATCTATGCTGGTTCTCTACAGAATGCCATTCAAAATCACCATGTGGGGGCCCACATAGGAATCGAGGCTGAATTTCCATATGAATTTTTTTTAACTTCTCACGAAGAAAATTGGGAATTCTCGAAAATTCGGGAAATTATTGGTTTCGGTCGGATTTTCGAAAATCGAATTTCTGAGAAGTCTTGACATTTTGAGGTTCTAGGAAGCTATTCTGACTAATTTCAAGATGATTTCCGAGTGTATATATGCATGTATGAGCGTTCGTACGCATGTAAATATCTATAACTTTTGAATGGAAAAACAGATTTTGATCATCAAGGTGTCATTCGACGCGGCTTGTCGATATCTAAAAGCTGGAAAAAAATTGAGCTTGATCTGTGGAGCTCGTTCAGAGATATTCCAAAAATAAAATTTTTCTGAAAAAGTTTTTTTTTGGATAACTTGTAATGTGCTCGATGGATTGATTCCAAAATCAATCGGGCTCTAAAACTTTCTAAGCCGCGTCAAATGCCCCCCCCCCAACCATCAAAATCGGTTTATTCGTTCAAGAGAAACCGTTGTCGAAAGAATTAAGAAAAAATTTTTTTTAGAATTTTCGAAATTTCTCAAAAATGACTAGATAAATCAATTTCGAAATCTGATCAGCTGTAGAACTCAATAGAACGCGTTGATTACTACCTTAACTGTCCCGATCGGTTAATTCCTTCGAGAGATATAGTTGGGAAACAAATGGTAAAAAACGTTTTTTTTTTTTTTTTTAAACGAAGGCATACAAAAGTATTTTCGTGCTCGAAGAGCTCGAAAATGTATTCACAACAATTTATTGAGCTCAAGGAGCTCGAAAACCGCGGGAAGTTTTGGGGCTGGCCCGCAGGGTTAACTGATAGACCGATTTTTTATAGAGCTACTACTACAAGAATATATATGCATATGTTACGTTCACGTGATATTTTATTGATTAAATTAAATTAATTATTTTTAATAAAATCATTTTATGCAATGTAACGGAAATCGGTTACGATAAGAGAGTCACCGTGGCTTGCGGGTGGTCAAAACAGATGACGATGCATTATAACAGGGCTATGCTGTTACTCTGGTCGTCCTTAAATTACCTTTTTAAGGGCGCCACTGGAAGTGATAACGGCCTCCCAGAGCCGGATCTTGAATCGTCAGGGTCGGTGTAATTTGTTTAATTGTAAGAGAAGGATGAGGAAGGATAATTTGTAAATGATTATAATGATTTCAATTAATAATTTTAACCTTTTATTTTATAAACCTTTTAACCTTATAACCTTTTATAAACCTTATATTTTATGAACCTTTATAAACCTTATCAACCTAATATACTTTTTATTAACCTTTTTTCTTTTATAAACCTTAATAACCTTTTATCCTTTATTTATTAACCAACAATATTTTCTTAAACCTAATTCATTTAATAACCCGCAATATTTTCTTAAACCTAATTCATTTAATAACCCGCAATATTTTTTTATAAAATCAGCCAATTACCTTTGGCATTCTACACACACTCACACACACAATAATTTGCCAACTACCTTTGGACTTTTTATTCAACTAATCAATTAAAATCGCTTAACCTTCGCGAGACCTTACATTACTAATTCTTAAAATCGCTTTACCTTCGCGAGACTTAATTTTACTAACACAATAATTTCCTAAATTATCTCACACACACACTCACTCAGTCCCCTGGACTTTATTTCCACACACACTGATTTAACTTAATTTTTTTTTCCGCAAAATTTTCAATAAATTAATTAATTGAGAAGTTTAATTAATTATTAATTAATTTATTATTTAACCTTTGTTTTCCTTAATAATTATTATCCCCTTTATCACTTTTATTACTAAATTATTTTTCTTTAATTCCGTGACCGTTTTCACTATCACTTTTTCCCAAAATCTTATACCAAAATTCACTCTCTACAATTTTCACCTTTCTATGTATTTAGTTCAGGTACTTTTCATCACAATAATTATTTTTATTTTATACCCTAATTTCCTTAATTATTTATTGTTTATTACTTAACTTAATTTTATTTATGTACTATTATTATTGGTGACTTTGACCGCGGACGTTTTATAACTTTTACCGAGACAATTCACTATTAAATTTATTTATAATTATTTGTTTTATTATTTAATTAGAATTAATTAATTTTACTGACTAGAAATTCGTGACTAGATTCGACAATTTCCGGTGCGTGGGTTACACGTTCCACCTGGAAACTTCTAGAATATTTCCGGCTACCTGCCTGGAAATATTTTCTACGCAATAGCTCCGGCTACCTGCCTGGAGTTTATCAATTAATTATTTTATTGTCAATTCCGCGTTAGGTTATTGAATTTTATCTAATTAATTTACGGACAAAATTTACGCGACGCTACCAGACGTACGGCTATGTATTTAATAAAATTTTCCGGCTTACTGCCTGGAATAAATTTTATAAATACCTCTACAATAAATTACTCCAGATCCTTTCCTCGTCGTTGTTTTTGTCCTGGTCTCGTCTTAATAATTGTCCTGGTAATTTTTCGTCTCGTTCTGTCCCGCTTTATTTTCCTCTCTCTTTCTCTCTCAATTTTAACCTCGTTCTCTCCTTCAACCTGCTATTCAGACGCAATCAGTAATATTTATAATAGATACCGGCTACCTGCCTGGTATCTGATAAAATAATTTAATAATTTATCGCTTGGTTCCACAATAAAACTCAAGCTATCAATTGAATAATTACCTGATAATTAATTTACGGCGTCTATTTTGTCGGCGTCTATTTTTGTGGCTTCTCTCAGCTGTACTCTAGACTAGGCCCGTTCGGTCGTTCCGGTCACTAATAATTTTTCACGTTCCGGTCCCCGTTTATAATTGCTTTCTCCCCGCATGACTTCGGGCGTCTTCGGACTTCGGAAACTCCTACTTACTTCTAAATGGGGGCTGACGCTCGAACATTTGAATTTTCACTCCCGGTCGACTAGTCGCGTTCTACCTGGGGTAACTCTGGTTGAAATTGTCACGTGATCGACAGTACACATACTAACTTTTATTTTATTTTAAATTGTACGCGGTAAATTCAAATTTACCCCGTTACAGCATGTGACCCGGGTCACGACGATTCTATCACAGGAAAATTGAGATGCAACGTCAACATTTTGTCAACTCTGTTGGCTTAATTATATTTTTTATAACGACTAAATACTCAGTCTTACGAGAGAATTCATGGAACTCGAACCTCTGCTCTCCATAAGTAATTAGTAAATTACAACTAATCCTAAATTAATTCAACCTTATTTTGGGGTGGCGATTGGCACCCCTAATATTTTCACCTACACCATGGCCTGTCCATAACATTACTACCACCCAGGGGCGAGCGCTTATTATCAGCTGTTCCACCCTGTCCTATAACCCTGAGCGCCCAACAGCAGTTCGGGTTTCCTTCAAGTTTCCTGCCGAGTTTCCTACTATTCACCTGCTACTATAAATATAAAAATATTGAATTGAAACCGGCATCGAGAATACTTAAGATCGCGAAAATAAAATAAAAGCAATAATTAATCGAATAATCGACGACTAGAGCCCACCGGGGGTCTATCGATACTCCAGTGAGGCCAAACCTGGATTAAATTAAATAATTAAAAATTATTATTATTTTTAATTAAATTGGGGTAATTCCCAAAACGTAACAGTGGTGCTGTGGCCAGGATCAACGTCCATTGTTCATAAAAACAGACAATGAAACTAATTTTTAAATAATTAAATTAATATTGGGAATTCCCAAAACGTAACACACACATACATATATACATATATACACTTTATATATATATATATATATATATATATATATATATATATATATATATATATATATATATATATATAAAGTATTTGACTTCAAAAAATTGATTTCGTAACTAACAATTAAATTAATTATTTAATTACGTATTGCAGTAACTGTGATGAAATAATTGAAGTATGCTATGATTCATAATGTTATTGGAGAATTCTATCGCATTGTTGTGCCCCAATATCAAATAAATTTTTTTTTTTACAATTTCATATATAAGAGAACAATATTTATAACTGCCAGTTTATTATTCTTTTTATTATTGTAGCAATCAGAATGGAGTTCAAGAATTTGGTTTTTTTTGTGAGTAAATTTTATTAATAAAAGTTCTTAGTTTAATAATTTGGCTTGAATTGCCGCTATTATTGTTCTCATCTAAAATACACAAATTTTTCTTTAGCTGATTTTACTAGTTTTTGGGTGTATGACATCTGAAGCTGGACTAATCTTTAAACAGGATCATAAGCTAAATGACACATATAGTGGGGATGATAACCAAGATTTTAATAAAATTCAAAACGTTACTCCTTTTATTTGTTACCGATATGTGTCTAGACAAGATAAAATATCAAGAAACTCGACCAGTTCACTTCTAACGAATAGCATGATTTTTAAATCCACATTAAATGAAACTAAAACCCCATAGATATTAAGACCTCAAATCTGAAACATCAATCTGCAGCATTATGGACCAGGACACTGTCAAATATGATTCGAATCAATTTAACGATTATTTACGGAATTACAGACGAAAATTTTTTGTAGTCAATTGGGCGCCAGTTAAAAAAATTCTTTATTTTATATTCAGTTTCTTTGGATACGAATTAAATTATCATTTTTTTGTAACAATGATGGAAAATGGAATCATTTTGCACAAAGTAAAGTGATTTGTTTTATTTCAATTTTCTATTTTTTATCAAATTGCTTTTAAATACCGAAATAATTTAAATTACACGAGTTTGTGAAAAAAAAAAATCTAGTTAATAAATAAGAATATAATCAAAATCAAAAATTTTAGTTTTATTATATTTGCGCAACATTTTTCAGATTTTCTATTTTTAAATTAAGTTCTTAAAAAAAAATTTCTTTGCATAAATCACTTAAAAAAAAAATGATATAGACAAAAATCAAAGTACAAAATGAAGAAAAATACGTTTATTTTACATGAAGAAAAATACGTTTATTTTACATGAAGAAAAATACGTTTATTTTACATGAAGAAAAATACCTTTATTTTACATGAAGAAAAATACGTTTATTTTACATGTAAATGATTTAACGATTTATGTTTTACATAAATTTTTATCTGCCCTAAATTTGAGTAAACCAACAATTGAGGCTTTAGAAAAATTTTATTTCAGCTTAAGCAATCATTAAACGCCTATCAAATGAAAACCTATCTAATGTTTTGGACGCCATTTTGTGACTTTATTTTTATTTCATTGTCTATTAGAAACAAATCTATCTTTGTAATTATGTGCTCCCAAAAAATATTGAAGTATAAAAAAACAAAGTTGTCAATCACAAAAACATACAATAATCATATATTTTATTAATTTCTTTGTTCATTGATTGGTTTCTTAAGAAGTAGGTTAATCTATATGTCTTTAATGACTTTTGAAATTCTGATATGAATTCGGGCATTCATAATAATCATCGTTACCACGTCATTAAGATATAATATTTCTTTGTTTGTAAGTTTGTACTTATCAGTTTCAATTGAAACGTGTCACAATGCAGTCATTTATATTCTTCTTATCCGTAAGTATTTGTAACTAAAATTAATATCATCATATATTTTTTGCCACGTTACATTAAACTATTCCTTAGTTCGTTATTTTATTGGTGGAGAAGGGTCAGTCGTGGAAAGTTCTAAGAAAATACACAATAGAGTCTCCAGTGAGCACTACACCAATTTATAATTATAATCCTGCTCCAACTGATGGTAACCATCCGATGAATTCAACAAATCATTATTTCCCGAGAGATCAGACTGAGGAAACTTCACAAAAACCCACATACACTTATATCTTGCATCCAGTTCCAATTGATTATAATCATCCTGATTCTTCAGCAACACCAATTAAACAGCCTCATATAGAATGGTTGAAAGAGCATCAAACCTATAGAGATATTAAGAATTATTAGTAAAATACGCGTTACTTGTAATAAAGATGATTATTAAAAAAATAATAGACCATTATTTGATTGATTTTGTTTCTATCAGATAATCCATCTGGAAATCCCGCTTAGAATTCCATACAGATTCCTGCATTGTGTTAAGAACAGGTTTCTATATGGTTTCCTAAGGATCTCGCATAGATTCTTACATCGTTACTCATCGTAATTAACAACAATGACATGAAAATAGAAAAAAATAATTTCGATTTACAGATGTGTTGAAATAATCCATTAAGTCTAGAAAATTCAATTATTACAAATTTAGCCACGGTAACAAGCAAAATCGATCAACAAAAAAAAAATTTTAGATAAGCTTGGTGTTTTTTGTTTTTTATCCAAAACTTTTTTTGTTCGAGACCAAAGCCTGAGGATTCAGCTTAAAAATCAGGGTAGTGTCAAAAAACTGTGTCACATGGCTAGTTAATTTACAAAATAGTTTGAGAGGTATTGCGAATAATTAAGAAATCATTGGGCGCCATTTTATAATTTTTTAAAACATCTGAGACTTTTGTAACAATAAAGGCTGTATAGTGATTTACTGAAGAAAATATATACGATTGTTTATCAAATTTCGATTTCAGAAGATTAAATTATGGAAAAAAATATTTTAATAATTTCTTTTAATACAACTCATCAAAATTCGCTATAAACACTGCGCTGGTTAATAAATTTGGACCTATAAAAACGGCTAATAGAATAAGAAATCAACGTTAGAGCCCTTCTAAATAATTAGGTAGCTCAAAAAAAATATTGGTGCCAATTAGCAGCCGCCTTTGTCGGAATTTCAATTGCAGACTACATTTTCTATAAAAAGAAAATAATGATTTTTGCATTATTTTGTAATTATTAAAATCAATCAGTTTTGTGACTTTTAGTTTTTTGGAAACGAACATTTTTTGGAAAGTCTATCGACAACGATATTTCTTGAGCAATCTGATTCTGATGATTGAGGCGATATTTGAGGTAGCTTATAGAGCTTTAGAGCTGAATAGATTCTGAAATCAATCGGTCGAGTATACTAGAAGTTATCAAAAAAAAAAAAAAAACATTATTTCAACAATTTGATTTTTGGATTAACTCAAAACGTATTCATCCAATGAAGCTCAATTTTTCTCTGCACCTAGAAATAGATAAGCTGCTCTGAATACCACCTCAAAGATCGGAGTGGGTGAATCTGTTCAAAAGTTATAGTATATTTACATACGTACCCACATACACATGCATATACTTGGACATCCTTTCACAAATTTTCAGGATAGCTTCCTAGGATCTTAAAACGCAGAGATCTGTTCAAAACTCAGTTTTTGACAATCGGACTGAAACCAATAACTGCCTTCTTTCTTTGAAAATTTTCAATTTTCGTTGCTGAAAGTTAGATAGATTTAACATATTTGAGTCCCCAGGAGTTCAGTTTTTTCTTAAATACCCTATTTCGCCCCCCCTGCCCTTATATTATTACATTAAAAATTTGTACATTTTACGATGAAAAAATAAAAAGTTCAATTTATGAAAAATCATAAATGTAAAAACATGATGACAGGTAGGTTTTAGAATTCATATAAATCAAGGACAATTCCGTGACAGTCGAGTTGTTAACTGAAAGAATGATAAACCTTATCAAATGTTTTAATAGTTGGAAACTCCCAGTTGATCGATTCCTTTGTGTTTATTCTCTGGTAATTAGTATAAAAAACTCATAATAGCTTTATCAGCAGTAACAGTTTCGATCGAGTTGTCTTTCGGTTCTCATATACCTGCTTCGATTGAAACGTGTCACAATGAAGTCGTTAGTAGCCTTCTTATACGTAAGTAATTGTGACTGAAACGATTATCATCATAGATTTTTTGTTAAATAACATAAATTTTTCTTCAGTTCGTCACTTTATTGACGGCTGAGGGCTATACGTGGAAAATCGTAAAAAATCCTACAACAGATGCTCCAAATTATGGCTCGGGGGGCTCTTTGTCAAGTTCCAGCTCTGATTTGGTTTCTGATGAAAATTTTCCGCTATTATGGCAAATGGAATCAGTAAATGACGTTGATCTGAATGATCTGAATAATAATAGAGATGCAATAGCAAAGATGGCTGATAAAAGTCTCTGAAAAATAAAACCGGCTAACGATAATATGGATTTGTATAAGAATCACTTACCGAAAGTTGTTTTCCTATCCGCGAAACTTATATACGATCTTTCAATTCCAAGGGAACGATATGTGATGAAAAGCAATGGTGTCTATAAGATTCCAAACCAAGAGATACTTCCTCCATCACCTGATGATGTAATGCAAGTATATAATCCCGATAGTCTGAAGACTCCGATTTATGTTAAAACAGATCTAAGCAAGCCATTGACAACTGACGTGAACAATGGAAAACTAAGAGTAATATTTCACGTCATTCGTGTTAATGTTTAAATGTATACTAAAACTTATATGTATTATTCTGATCGAAGTGATTTATTTCATTGGTTGTCGGATGACAATGTCCACGATTTGGAGTGTAACCAAAATTTTATATAAATCTCATGCCCTACTAACTTACCAATTTTTAATTGTCATTTCCGTATATTCACCCTATTGAAGACCGGTTTTTTGTACAAAAAAATCCTAAAAAACTTCTGTTCAACACTTTCAACAAAACAAAAAAATTTACATTCTTGGTGCGGGTAATATTACTCTAAGAGCATTCTTAAGAAAGTCTTACGTAAATCTGTATCTCCATTCTTCAGCAAGTCTGCATCATTAGTTAAGTCGGAAATTTCAGGGAATTTCTGCTCCTCTGTAGACAATCTTACCGAGTTAATAGAATTCGACGGTTCTTGCTTGTGATGCATTGGCTTCAACTTGCTGTAGAATTGCTTAAGGAACCTGGACATGGCCACCTTCTTCGTTACTACGTGAGCCGTCTATTCAACATTACTATAGTGAACTCAGTGGCGCCCATTGAGTGTTCGATATAGCTTTATCGAGTAATAATAGTATTGATTGATAGAACTTTAAATTAAAATGAGGGCCACTGGATGTGCTGTAGATACTGCATTTGAGCTTAGACTGATTCCGAGATACTGAAACTTGATATCTTAAGCAATTTTGTAGCAACTCCGGCCTAATATTGTAGTAGTAAACATATATTGCTCAAAAATTGCTGTTGGAGATTTTCTAGATTTCCTTAAATCGTCGAGAAGAATCTTAAACAAGATTCGATTCAATCTCTGGAAAGTATACTCATGAGATACATCTTCTTCAAGTTTTGTTTAAATCTTCCGTAAGAAATTTGCTAACAGACATTCGTCAAGTGACCTGCTTAAGAAAATGTTACTGGAAAATGAAATACTCGTATAGTTGTTTAAAATTCATTTAAATATGGTTGAGCAACCAATTTTAGGTAGGCCTTAAAATTAATATAAATCGAGGATAATAGTTTGACAAATAATTCATTAATGTGACGACCGATAAGCTTTATCAAAGTCTGTAATAGATGGAAATTCTTAGCCAACCAATTCCTTTGTGTTTATCTACTGTTAATTAGTTTAAGGCTGATAATAACTTTATTGGTCGTTATAGTGTTGATTAAGTTACTTATGAGTTTTTATTAGTCCGTTTCAATTGAAACCTGTCACAATGCAGTTGTTCCTAGTCTTTTTATCTGTAAGTAATTGAAACTAAAATCATTATCGTCATATGTGTTTTGTTAAATAACATCAAAATATTCTTCAGTTCATCATTTTATTAACGGATGAGGGTCATTCATGGAGAGTTGTAAAAAAAAACTCAACGGAAGCTCTAAGCAGCACTACATCAACTCATAATTATAATCCAGTTCCAAATAATGATCCAAGGAGGCCAAATTCTGGCTCTGACACAAGTTACGATCAAAATTTCCCTTTACTATGGCAAATCGAAACAGTAGACACCGTTGACGTGAATAAAGTGACGAACAATCCTGAAATATTCAATCAGGTACCTAATGAAAAAATTTGGAGATTGCAACCTGCTGATGACACTGATTTTAATAATCACCATCGTTTGCCAAAAGTTGTTTTATTAAAGCTAGATATTGAGGAAGATGACTCAAAACCAAGAAATATAACTATGCAAAACGGCAATCCTTTTGTTGAGGCTTCATTCCGCGAGCTGAGTACTCCATCAATTAATAATGTGATGCATACTTATAATCCCTATAGTTTAGAGGCTCCTATATATATTAAAATGGATCCAAGTATGCCAGTAACGCTTAGTGTTAATAATGGAAAAATAAAATCAGTTTTTCATGTTTGTCGTGTTCATTTTTAAAAGAATACTAATATTTTCTCGATCGAATCGATCCATTTCATTTTTTCTGTACAACATTATGAAATATGCGTTAGGCTTTTTACTAAGTCAGTGTTTATGCTGGCTAATCAATCAAACAATTACCTGTTTATCTGATTTTAATTTCAATTGAATAAAGAGAAATTTTATTCAAATTTTATTAATAAATTAATGAACAGTGAATTAATTTTTGTTTTTTTTATGAATAAATAAAAGAATAATAAAATGATTCCTTGGTCTTTTTTTTCTTCGATATTCTCTGCTTCAGCCGATGGGTCTGGAAGCAGATTATTCTCATATTATTTTTTATCTCTTACCTACCGTGTGGCTCTGGGTCGACTTGTACTTCTGCACTGCATTGTGCTCTGCATCTTACATAACGGTAGCTGACCTAGCACAGTGACGTGAAAATACCATCTTCTCTACCATAATATAATTATAGCGAAATATTGAGCATACGCTCAATATTGGCGTTACCCTATGATCGATGATTAGCTCAAAATTCCTTTTACGTGTTGGTAAAGACATGTTGGCCGAAGAGGGCTTGCAAAGGCCCCCCCGTGGCACCAGTTTCTTGTATTCGTTGACAAGTTGCTTCAAGTTAAAATGGTAAAATGCAATTTCTCCTCAAAACCCTAAAAAGGGTCCCCTCCATTTAAAGGGCATCTGTTAATTTCCTTCAACTCAGCTTTTGGGCTGTATCAGTTGGAGTACTTATAGCGAGACCAACGGCGAGGGGGGTACTTCCTAGTCTGGTTTCCTTTACAGGGCGCTTGACCTCTTTCGCCTTTTGTATTGCACATTGACTGATGTGACGGGACCGAAGTTTCGTTTGACAGAAAATGAAAAAGTTAGACCCATTGAAATTAAACGCCAATTAATAAATATTGTTACTTTCAGAGTTTTAAAAGCTTGGAGATAAATTAAGTAAATAATAGAAATTCCTAAAATAATCGTCTAGATTTTTCACTTCATAGTCATTATGAACATAATTAACAACTAAATTTCAGTAGGTCATCATTTTTTTATCAAAAACAATTGTGTATTAGATTTTTAAAAAATTGAGGACAACTGTACGACCAGCAAGTCATTAATTTAATTATCGATATGTTTTATCAAATTTTCTAATTACTAGTAATTCCCAGTCTATCGATTCCAGTCAGATAACATTATCTATTCAATTTAAACTATAATCAGAACTTAGAATAAATCGTGTTATACAGTCGAATTTTAATAAGTCTGAGTGCTGGTAAACGATCTTCTGGGAATTTCCAGGGGATTCAGCCTCATTGAAAGTCCCTTCTTTTTCAAAGAGTAAACTACAACGCATGTGCAGTTACTTTAACATTAATGATGTGTTTATATACACTGATATACACAAATGTATAACTTCAGGTAAGAGCCAGCGGAACTCGTAAAGGGGGTCACGATTGAAAGAAAATTTAGACTTATCGAAATTCAACTATATCATTCCACAAATTTTTCGCTGTCATCTCTGTATACTATAATATAATAAAATAAAAAATAGTTTCAATAATAAAAATTAAACTCAAAATCTTGATCATTTCCCTCGCTCTGTATCACATCATAGTTAGAAACTGCATTGAGTCATATCTGATATTCGACTCTCAAAGTTATTTTTTCTAATTATAGATGCACTCCAGGGTTAAAATATAGTTTAAAACACTATTTACTGGTCTACTTAGCAAGATAAATTAATATTTGAGTGGTGGATATCAATTTCTTTGGGTTGAAAAAACTGGACTGATTTAAAAAAGACAGTATTTTAGTTCACTACTATTTGGACAACCAGGCGGTGACTTATTGACAAAAATGAGCTATGACTGTTTATCCCAAAGTGATTCGAAGTATAAGCTTCGTCAGTTACGTTTGTCATTGATTCGCAATTGCCAAATTGCCAATATTAGGACATTTCAACCTACCGTGACTGCCTACCCAAACTGAATGCGAGGCTAGCAAACACATGAATTGGGACATCCTACGTTTCTTTCTGGTGTGTATTCTATTTTTCGCCAGATCGGAGCCTAAAAGTCCAACATTTTTTTCTGTTGGTGGGAAGAATAGCACAGGCAATAATTGGTTTTTTCATATGAGATATGTACGACGCCTTCCCGCTAAGCAAAACACGAATTTAAATTTTCAACGCAGGTATGAATAGTATATTACATGGCAAGAAATGAAACAATATGATTTTTCTCAGCTGCAACAGAAAATTTGTGAATAATTATTCATTTATGTGGAACTTTTGCTATTTTTCATTTATTTAAACTCGAACAGACATTGAAAATGACCGTATCAGTATTTTAAATCAATTGAAAAATCATTGAGGAACAAATTTTAGGTAGGCTTTAGATTTTATAAAAGTCAAGGGCAAACTAGTGTTGAACCAGTTGTTAATATAAATGACTGATAAGTTTTATTAAATTTTTTAATAGCTGTAATATTCCAGTCGATCTATTCCTTTCTGGTATTTACTGTTTATTAGTGGAAAGAGCTGACAACAACCACATAAGGAGTTATAGTATTGATTGAGTTTTTTCTAGATTATTATTTACGTACGTAGTCTTTTCATCCGCAAGTACTTGTAATTCAAACCATTATATAAACTACTCCTTAGTGAGTCATTTTACTTACGGGTAAATGCCATTCGTGGAGAATTGTAAGAAAAAATATGACAGAAGCTCTAAATTATGGCTTCAGGCTCTCTTCTACAAGCTCCAGCACCAAAATGATTTCTGACGAAAATGTTCCGTTACTATGGCAAATGGAATCGGTTAATGATGTTGACCTAGATAGGCTGAATAGCCAAAAAATTATGGCAAAGATGGCCGATAAAAGTCTATGGAGAATAAAATCAGCTAACGATAATATTAATTTTTATGAAAATCGCTTAACGAAAGTTGTTATCTCGATCGCAGTACGTATTGTCGATGATCCTTTAGCACGAATGAGATATGGGCATTTGGAAGTCATATATTTTTTCTCGCCTCCGGGCGGAAAGCGTCAACTTTCGTCCCGCTGTGCAAAACGAAGTTGCCGCTTTCCGCCTCCGTCGACGAGAAAAATAGTATACACTCCTCGGGAAGTAAATAAGAAAGCCTCAGATCATATGTTTGTTGACCTCGGCTTCGCCTCGGCCAACAATTACATGTGATCTGAGACATTTCTTACTTTACTTCCCTAGATGTGTAATATACTAATATTTCCGGAGCGAAATTCACTTTCTCCATCAACTGATTATGGAATGCAAGTATATAATCCCGATAGTCTGGAGACTCCAATTCATGCTTAGATAGATTCATACAAACCAATAATTTCTGACGTAAATAATGGAAAACTAAGACTCATATTCCACGTCCATCGTGTTAATGTTTAAAATTATATTATTCAGTATTCTTTTGGTCAAAGTGATTAATTCTATTGGTTGTCGGATGACATTGTCTTCGATTTAAAGAGTAACAGAAATTTTTAATAAATCTCATGTCATATCAACTCATCGATTTTTCACTGTCACTTCTGTATATTCAAACCCTACTAAAAACTGATTCTTTGTACAAAAAAACGCTAAAAAACTTCTGTTCAACACTTTTTACATAAGAAAAAAGTTTACTCTACAAAAAATAACAAGAACGTATTCGTGGTGCGAGACCCTACCGCCCTAATTAACAAAGTCTTCCGTAAATCTGTACTTTCAGTCTTCAGCAAGTCTGTCTCATTAGTTGATTCAAAAATTCCAAGAAAATTCTACTTTTCCGTAGACTAGCTTTCCGAGTTAATGAAGTTCGACTGTACTTGCTTGAGATGCATTAGCTCAGACTTGCTGCAGAATTGCTTAAGATACATAGAAATTGTCACCTTCTTCGTTACTACGTGAGCCGTCTAGTCAGCATTACTGTAGTGAACTCAATGGCGCCCACTTAATCTTCGATATAATTTTATCCGGTGATAGTAGTATTAATTTGTTGCACTTTAAATTTAAACGAAGGCTACTGGGTTTGATGTAAATAGTGTATTTGAGCTTAGAGTGACTCAGAGATAATGAAACCTGACATCTTGAGCAATTCTGCAAGAACTCTGACCCATTATTGTTATATAGAACGTGAATCTTAAGAATTGCTGCAGACTGTTTCTCTAGATTCCCGTCAGTCTTCAAGGATAATTTTAAGCAAGAACTGATAAAATATTTAGCACGTATACTTATGAAATATATCTTGTTCAAGTCCTGTTTGAATCTTTCGTCAGAAACTTGCTGACAGACATTCTTCAAGTGACTTGCTTAAGAAAATGATGCTAGGACATGAATTGATTCTATGAATATTTAAAATCAATTCAAATATGGATAAGCAAAAAATGTCAGGTAGACTTGAGAGTTTAAACAGCAGCGCTCAAAAGTATTTTGACAACATGGAATTTATTATCATCTTCTTTAAAATAAACCTATATCAAAAAGATCCTTGAATATAGTAGGGAGCCGTCTAACTGCAATTATTTGAATGCGTCAGGTTTCAACTTGTCTGCTTACATTATATGTCATCGAAAGGATGAAATTAATTGAGAACAAAAATATTTTGACACGCAGTAAGCTTCGAGATTTCCCGGACGTTAGATAATTTGGAACGAGATAAAATAAAATAGTTATTAAAATAAAATTGTAAATTTAATTAATTTAATCATGGGGCAGTCACCATTTCTGGTTTAACAATAAAATAATTTCTCGGCAAGGAGGCCAGAATTTATCTGGTCTAATTTAGTGAACAATCATGTACTCGGTGAATTCATTTCTTGGAATAAAAGCCAGAAATTAATATAATTAACAAACAATTAAAACGGCTCGGTTAACTCATTTCTCGGCAGAGAAGCCAGAAATGTTCGAATTAATAAAAATTAATTTGTCGGAAAGTAGCCAAAAATTGAAACTACATTAATGTACAATTAATTTTAAGACTGATTAATTAAGAAAATTTAATAAGATAAGATTGAGTGAAGTGAATTTAGTGACTAAGTGCATAAATAATTAATTAAAACTAAATAAATTCAATTAAATTGAGATCAGTTCTAAAGTTATTAATTACTAGAAGTCGTAAATTAATAGTAATTCTATCGTCAACGTGAAGACGATGCGCATACGAATTAGAGAGAGACAGGAACAGACGCGTGAATTAGAGAGAGAAATAGCGCGAGTCACTGGTGTCACTTTCAGCATCAACAAAATTTGATCTCTCCCATAGTTAATGTTTGAAAGACCCAGAATTGAAAATTGATCGTGTCGGAAAATTAAGGAAAGAAAGTCATAATTAAAAGTGTAAATCTGTATTAAAGCTAGTCAGCTAATTAACCGGAAAAATTTATTAAATAAAATGTGTGTTTGTGTGTATGTGTGTTTTTGATCGGTTATACTGAAAAAACTACTGAACCGATCGAGTTAATACTTATACCATAAGAGGCAGCGTGTTTCGGAGAAGGTTTTAGTATATGATATGTTGGTGATTACTGATCCGGAACTTATATTTTTTTGACTTAGAAATAATGAATTTTTATTGTAACTCAATTTATTCTATTCGATCGTCATTTGCTTAAAATAAATTTGTTAATTCTGTTGGTTATGTTTATTTATCGATTTGGCATTTGGTAAATCGAGGACTGTCAAGAATTATTTATAATAATGGATTTGCGAGATATTATTACTATTCGTCATTGGTACATCAGGGCTAATCAATTATATGAGTATGTAACTTTTGTTGGTTTGAAAATTAAAGGTACAATAAAAGCTAAAAAACTTATTATTCTAAACAATTTCAAAGAATCCATAGTGAAGACGTATGAGTTTCAATTTAATACTGGCGTTGAGTATTTTGTATTTACGCTTTCTGAAGGAGTACTTATAAGGAGTTCAACTTTTATGATTCCTCGGTTGAGTCGGAGACATTCACTAAAATTTCACGATAATCACGTAACTAATATTATTTAATTTCCTAAACCTCATATATTCGTAAATATATTCTAATAATTGTTTTTAATAATTTTTAGAGATTATGAGTCTTCCAGCTTATTTATTTATGCTCCAGAAGATGGTATGACCCATAATTTAGTGTACAAAGAAGCATTGTCATAAATTTTTAATTTAATAATGTAATTATGTAAATTAGTTATAATTTGGTTGGACTTTAAAATTGTAATTAAATTTTATAAATAGTTGTATATTGAAAAAAAAGTACATTTAAAAAAAATAATTAATAACAAATATAAAATTTTTCAAGAATAGTTTATTAATAGCTAAACATAAATTTCAGCCCAGCAAAGCGGGTGAGAGACAGCTAGTTAATTATAAGAGAAATAAAAGCCCGGTGGGCAGAATTGTTAAGTGATAAATCAAATTTAATAATTATGTTGAATAAAATTTTGTGTGTAATAAATTTAATCCCTCATCTATCCTCACTCTTGTACATTTCAACGACCCTGATTTTTAGGTAGATTTTTTTAAAAATCTAACTATTGT
Organism: Microplitis deprimator; assembly: GCA_964016945.1. NCBI lineage: Eukaryota > Metazoa > Arthropoda > Insecta > Hymenoptera > Braconidae > Microplitis > Microplitis deprimator. Next base: position 2,173,918 of record OZ024713.1, read on the forward strand.
ATTTGTCCTCATGGTCGATTTTACAAGGGATTTCGTCATAAACTATCATAATTAGTTGAGTAGAGTTCAAAAATACCACTCGTTGAAAAATTTATATATGTATGTATATATATATTTATGTCATAGAACCGACTTTTGAGGACACGATTGCGTCTACAATTCTCATCCGATCTTAATGAAATTTCCTACACTTATTCTATGGGTGATTACCACGGTTAAGTTCGAAGATGGGCTGATTCGGTTGATTAGTTTGGAAGTTATGGCTGTCTGAAATTTCAACGATTTTTCGAAAAAATCAATTTTTAATCACTTTCAAGTCCATATAACTTTAAAACTACAACTCATAGATAATTTCTGCAGAAAGTATTTTAAAGCGTGACTAATAAGCTTTAATTTATGACCTCAAACTTTATATTTTGACCATTTCTTCCAATAATTTCATAGCCTTGAAAATTTTAATGGAATCAAAAAATGTTGAAAATATGGTTTTCAGTCCACAGAACTTATGCTTGTTCCATTATAATCCAGTTTTGTCAGTTGTATTTTATTGTGCACAAATTAACCTGTAAATTTCACTGCTATTTTATATTTTAGAAGTATTTCTTTTATTACTTATAATGTATCAAATGTACCTCTACTCCCAATGATTATCACTTGTCTTGTCATTACGATAGCACCCACAGTTCTTATCGGATCTTGATGAAATTTTTTACACTTATTCTATAGGCGATTACCTTGATCAGGTTCGAAGATGGGCTGAATCCCTCGAATAGTTTTGAAATTATGGCTGTTTGAAATTTTCATGATTTTTCGTAAAAATCACTTTTTAATCAACGCTGAAGCTCATATAACTTCAAAACTAATATTTATACACAAACAAATTCCGTAAAAAGTATCTAAAAGCTTGACTAATAATCTCGCATTAATGACCTTAAGCTTTATGTTTTGACTATTTCTTCCAATAATTTGATACCCTTGAACTTTTTAATGAAATCAAAAATGTTGAAAATATGGTTTTCATTCCACATAACTTATGAATTTCCCATTATAATACAATTTTGTCACGTGTATTTTATTGTGAACAAAATAACCTGTTAATTTTACAGCTATTTTATATTTTAAATAAAAGTATTACTGTTATTTTAACTGGGCTTGTCATAGTAACAGCGATTACAATTATGATCTCATACTAATTAAGTTTTCAATACTTTATTTATGTGAAGGTTAGTTTGGTACATTACCTGTATAATGTTATGTCAAATCAACTATCTGAAGTTCTCTATCAATAATAATCGTTGTCTTTTTTGACCCTCATTCCTAGAAAACGAGTCTAATTTCATATCATGACTATACACTAACAAGATATGTATGTATAAAACTATTTTTTTATATCAATTAATTGAAAAATCTACCTTCCATTTCGGCTGCCGAATGGCCTTTTTTATTTAAATATAACATCTCCGGGTCTGGAAGGCCGAGTTTTATCTTTTAGTGGCGCCCTTAATAAGATCAATTAATAAAAAGGTCAAAACTTGGCAAGGTTGAGATATACCCTGTCAGAAATTCTGTCATTCCTATGTATGACCGAACATGTTTATTCATGGACTATATACGGCCATATATGTTTAATAAATAACGGTCATACATTGTCATACATGGACTATACATGGCCATATATGTTTAATTAATTACGGGCGTACATGGTCATATATAGTCATTCATAGCTAGGTATGGCCATACGTGGACTATATACGGACATATTTAATTAATCACGGGCATACGTGGTCATGTATAGTCATACACAACCATGTATTGCTATATATGAATCATATCTGGCCGTCCATGACTATATTAACAAAGTTAGTATGCCCATATATGCTTCATATATGAACTATATAGGGCCATACATGTCCATAAATGTTTCATTTTTCACGGGAGTTTTAGAGTAGCCAAGCCAAAGCCTACATTTGAATCCAATAGAACATCTGTGGGAGGAGTTGGATCGTAGAATAACAACACAAAATTATTCGGATAAGGACGATTCGTATGAAGCTTTAAAAAATAAGTGGGAGAAAATTCCGCTGGACCGATTCGAAAAGTTGGTTGACTCGATGCCAGCGCGATGTGAGGCTGTCATAAAGGCTAAGGGATATGATACTAGATATTAAATTTTTCATGACTGAAAGTGCTAATTCTATGTTACAAAAAATTTTTTTTAATGATGTCAAAATACTTATGATCCACCATTTTTTTTATGTTTTTAAATTTAAACTTTATATTGTTGCGAACTAAGATTATTTCATCACTTTTCTGTAAAACGTTAACTATCATTTGAAAATAGAAGTTAAAAATTTCGTGTTTTTTGTTTACTCTTAATGAATGAAATAAATATCTTTGCTATAATATTTTTGAGCGCTACTGTATAATTCAAAGAACAACAGTGTGATAAAAAAATGTTAACGTAACGAATGGTAAATCTTATCAAAGTCATTTATGGTTTGAAATTCCCACTTGATTAATTCCTTTGTGCTTGTCCACTGTTAATTAGTATAAAAAACTGATGATAACTTCATCGGTACTTTATAGTATTGACTAAGTTGTTTGTTAATTCTTATTAATTAGTTCCAATTAATAAATGCCACAATGCAGTTTTTTGTAGTCTTTATTTCTGTGAGTACTCGTAACTGAAATAGCATTCGTCCCATAAACTGAAGGATATAAAAATTCTGAATTTCTTGAGTAGTTTTCAACATGCCGTAATGCAGCGGATAATGGTCGTACAGTAGAAAAACAGCAAATTGTAGCTTCAAGTGTCTAGTCTTTAAATGTAGACTCGAAAATTTTTATCATATACGGTTCCGTAGTAATCCTTAGAAGAATAATGCGAAAAAAAAAATTCCTAATTTTTGGTCATCTTAAAACGGTCTATGGGCTTCAATAAATTTTTATTTATAATCTTACATCAAAGATCGTTTCAATTATCAGAGTTTTTGATCGAAGAAATAATGGTCATCGCTGAAAAAAAACCATTTGAAATAAAAAAAAATATATGGAAATCGAAGAATTGCTTACTACGTGATTTTTGGTGAAAACGATAAATTTGAAGCTGCGGGACACGAAGAAAACAAATCACAGCGCTTTGAAATTTGGCGAGTTTTTCGGGGCAATGTGAGATTAAAAAGCACCAACGATATCCTCCGCTCATCCGTTATTTCCGAAGTTATCAAAATATCCTCAGATGCGAAATTTTACTTTTTTAGTAATCAAAATTTTCGCTTCGAAAAATTTTTTTTATTAATAACTACTAATTGCCCCTAAGAGAGAATATTTTGCAGTTTTCAGAACCCTACGCCCATTCCGTTTATGATCAATATGTTCCGAATTATAATGATCGTCAAAGTCAAAATGGACTTTTTTGCTTTGATCGGCGATAGCTCCGCGCTAAATCGTCGCAGAGACTTATAAAAGGCAGCAGATCAAAGGGCATTGAATTACAAAAAAGAGCTTTAAGGCAAGATTATTAATTTGATTAAAGCTACAATTCGATTTTTTGTTTTTACTGTATGACTATTTCTTTCTGAATTGCAGCATATTGAAAATCACTTAAAAATTTAGAATTTTTTTCATAACCCTTACTTTTTGTGACTGCTATCTGGTCATAAAGTATTGACCCTAAATTTAAAATATGAATAACTTCTATTTTAAAAAATCGCATTAAAACGTGAAACATATAGATCGATAGATTGAAGTCTCTTCTACTCCTATCCGAAATTTCATAAACCTAAAAAATTTTTTACCCGAGATATAAACAATTGAAGGTTGAAAAACGTGGTGTTTGAGGGGTATAAATTCAAGCACCAACTTTGATTGTTTATAACTTGATAAATAATTGTTTTGCTGCTACGCTGATTTTTTTGGTGTATAGTGGAACCTTTCCGAATAGAATTCGAGAAAAAAATTTTTTTTTTTTTTTATAAATTATTGCTATAATTTATAGTTTATGGTCATGGACTACTTTAGGATCTAATTAAGATACGAATTTAATTCAAATTTGTATCTACGCAGAAAGTGATATTGAGTATTATATGTGAGTGATGACTGATGCCGATCGCGATTCTTCTGGATTATTAGCTTTTTTAGTTTTCACGCAGGTGTTTATGACTGCAGTTAACCCGTAGAGCTTACCATAATGATCTATTGTCATCATTTTTGTTAAAAGCGTCCAAGCCATAAAAGTTTGCTTTCTACCTGCGAGACTCAGAGTTTTTACTTTTTTTTGTTTATTAACCATAGGCACCGATAGTAAAAATACAAATTTTCAAATAGATAACTTATTGAGAAAACTTTTAAAAATTTCTAATTTTTATTTTTATGTACACGGAGAAAAAAACATGGGAATTTTTCCAATTTTACCCAGAAGAAATTCCCTTGTTGACATAGCAAATTTTGAAGGGAAATTTCACTAGGGAAAAATAAGAGTATAACCATATTTTATAGGAATTTTACCCGCATAATATTATAGGAATATCTTCCATGTTGCCATTGGACAAATTTCCACGTAGACATCGAAAAATTTCTCTGTTAACATTGCTGAAATTCCTATATTGACATGGGTATTTTTACTATAACAGTATAGGAATTTTTCCCATATTACCGGAGGAATTTATTCTTTATTGACATGGTAATTTTTCCCATGTTGACAAGGAAAAAATTCTTCTGTTAGCATAGTAAATATTCCTATGTTGACATAGAAAAGATATTCATATTGGCATGGGAAAATTACCATGTCAACATAGGAAAAATTGCTATGTGGCATGAGAAAAGTCCACAAGAAGCTAAAACCACTAAAATACCAAATATTTTAGTCATTTTTATCATTTAGGCCTTAAAGCGATAAAATAGGGATATGTGAAGGTTTTAAGATTTACGAAAATATAATTTCAAAGTTTACGAAAAAATTTTGTATAATTTAATTAAAATTTTTTCGTAGCACCTACCAATGATAAAATATTTTTATAAATTTGATTAATATAAACGAGTACGTAAAAATCAATTACATCGTGTTCCCGACAGTATATAATCATTAATTCAATTAATTAACTTTGATTTACTTAATTAATTATGAAAAAAAACATCATTTTACAAATTTTTCATTTTTACATACATGGGAATTTTTACTTTGTTAACATGGGAATAATTTCCATATTAACATAAGAAATTTTCCCATGTTGACATTGAAGAATTTCCTATGTTATTAAAGGAATTCCAGCAATGTTAACACAGGAATTTTTTCAATGTAGACATGGGAATTTTCCCTATGTTAACATAGGAAAAATTCCCATGTTAACATGGGAATCGTTCCTATATTACATAGTTATTTTTCCAATGTTGACATAGGAAAATTTACATTGGCAATATAGGAATAATTCTTATGTAACAAAGCAAAGTTTACCATGTGACATAGTTATAATTCACATGTCGACATAGTAAAATTTACAATGCAAACAAAGGCATTTTTCCCAAGTTAAATTGGGAAAATTCCCATTTTTTTCTCTCTGTGTACTATATAATTATTTTTTTTAAGTTTTATTAATTTATAAAATTTTTCATGTACTCGTTGTTTTAATATATTATATATTTAATTAAATGAATTTTATACATTTATTGTCATTACTCTAAATTTTAATTTTATCATAAAATTATTATCAATACAAAAATATTTTTTAAATGTTTTGAGAACAAAATTTTAAATACAAAACTAACGTATATTTCTTATATTAAGAAAAGTTTTGTTTTACTTGAGGTAAAATTTCATATATGTTATACGGCACACAAGAACACTAGACTGTGTTAGAACAAAAAGTTTATTTTTTATATTAATTAAATACATCTCAAAAGTTACTTTAATAAAAAAAAAATATTCTCCTAATATTTCAGCTCTATAGCTCATAAATTGAGCTGGCGCACGGGGAAGGTCCCCTTTCTCAATTAAAATATTGAAAAAAATTTGTTTTTTTCTTATTTTGTAGATAGCTATGTCAAAAAAAATTTTTCCGACTTTTAAAATCAGCAATCTTGTAGGAAATTAAATTCTCTACAAAAAAGGTATCTTGTGTCATACGCTTAAAGTTATTGATAGAAAAAAAGTTATGGGGGATAAGGCGCCAGAGGCATCCGAGCGGTTCTCGTGTGGCTCGGGCGATCACCCAAGTTAAGCAGCATCGAGCAGGATTGCTGCTTGGCTGGGTGACCGCTTGGCCACGTGTTGAGTTGATTGGAGGTCTCTGAGCGTTAGGCGCGGGATGAGGATCTAGTGATCGGTAAAATGGGAATTTTGTCGATCACTAGAGCCTCATCCAAACCGAACTGTACTGGCAAAGGTTTTCTCTGTGGTTTCCCTTGCCCCTATACTCCCACAACCTAGGTGGGGGGTAGGGTATCACCGTAATGGTACAAGTACAGTATAAGCACAAGTCGGGCCACAGCCACACAATGAAGGCAGAAAAAGGAAGCAGTTGCGACATAAAGGCAAAAAGTGTAAAAGGCCGTGCAAGCGGCTATACACTGAAACAATTAAAAAAAAAAAAAAATAGTTATGGGGGATGAAACTTAGAGAAAAAAAGTCGAATTTTAAGGATAAAAAAATTTTTGTTTTTCATTCGTTAACTAGCAGGATTTTTATATTAATGTTTCGCAATTAAAGTTTTTATAGAGAGATGAATTATCTATGAAAAAGGTGCTTAGAATCGTTTTTAATAGAGCTTATATTATAGAAAGAAAGTTACAGAGCTGAGCTGTAAAGTTGAGAAAAATTTAATTTTTTAGAAAAAATTTTGTCGTCTGACATTATTTTGAAGAATTAAAAACCTAAACAACTAAATACCAGAATCCGTAATTTTCAATTTCAATTACAATAGAATTTCATAGACTTAAAGAAAAATGAAAAAAATTTTCCTTTTCCCATCCTAAATATTCGACTTTTCCTCCTAAGTTTCAACCTCCATAACTTTTTTTCTATTTACGTTCAGCGTATGACACAAGAGACATTTTTTTTAGAGAATTTAATTTTCTACAAGACTGCTAAATTTAAAAATCAGGAAAATTTTTTTTTGACATAGATATTTACAAAATAGAAAAAAACAAAGTTTTGTCAATGTATTTTAAATGGGAAGGGGACCTCCCTCGTGCGCCAGCTCAAGTTTTGAGATATAGAGCTGAAAATTTAGGAGAATATTTTTTTTTATTAAAGTAACTTTTGAGATGTATTTAATTAAAATGGAGAATAAATTTTTTTTTCTGACACAGTCTGAAAGAACACATTATATTATCACACTCAAACTTTTTTATTCATAATGAGTACAGAAAAAACATTTTTTTTTTCTACTGAATAAATAATTTTGAATTGTCGAAACCTATTACTTAATAAATGGATAGAATGTATCGAACTATTTAAACTGCCTTGTTCTATAAAAAATGTAAAATAATTTTCAATCATATTATAACAATATTTTATTTCAAAAACTTCTCAAACTATTTGCTAAATTTTCTGACCATAGTTCTAATACTGAACAATATACAATGAAATATAAAAATGAAATACAGTTTCCCAGGTATATTTCAGTGACTACGCCGATGGGTTATGTATCACTTACGAAAGGTTTTTAAGCCTACGACCGTCATAAACACCTGCGTGAAAACTAAAAAAGCTAATAATCCAGAAGAATCGCGATCGGCATCAGTCATCACTCACATATAATACTCAATATCACTTTCTGCGTAGATACAAATTTGAATTAAATTCGTATCTTAATTAGATCCTAAAGTAGTCCATGACCATAAACTATAAATTATAGCAATAATTTATAAAAAAAAAAAAAAATTTTTTTTCTCGAATTCTATTCGGAAAGGTTCCACTATACACCAAAAAAATCAGCGTAGCAGCAAAACAATTATTTATCAAGTTATAAACAATCAAAGTTGGTGCTTGAATTTATACCCCTCAAAAACCACATTTTTCAACTTTCAATTGTTTATATCTCGGGTAAAAAATTTTTTAGGTTTATGAAATTTCGGATAGGTGTAGAAGAGACTTCAATCTATCTTCTATATGTTTCACGTACTAATGCAATTTTTTTAATACAAGTTATTTATGTTTTAAATTTAGGGTCAATACTTTATGACCAGATAGTAGTGTATCATCATAATATATTTGTTAACTAACATTAAACGATTCTTTAGTGCATCATTTTATTAATGGATGAGGGTCATTCATGGAGAATTGCACCAAAGAATACAACAGAAGCTCCAATAAGCGATACGGCAACTTGTAATTGTAATACAGATTCAAATGAGGATCCGAGAAATCCGAATTTCAAACCCTTAATGACTCGTGTTGGATATTTATCAAAAGTATGGCAAATTGAATCAATAATAACAGTCAAGGAACTAGAAGCATTGACAAATAAGAGTGATGAAAAGGCAAGGGAATATTATTACGATATAAATCATTGGAGATTACAACCTTTTGGAAATAACAATAGTCCTCACAATCAGTTTCGTTTACCAAAAGTTGTTTTATTAAAAACAGACCTTGTGAATCATAGCTCAAAAGAAGCTGAAACATTAACGATAAATGACAACACTGTACATATTTTTTCATACCAAGAGGTGGCTAGTCCATCAATTGATGATGCTTTTCTAACTCTTAATTCCCAGAGTTCAGAGGCTTTGATATATGTTAAAATGGATACAAATTGGCCACTCGCGAAAGAAATTCATAATGGAAGAAAAAGATCTATATTCAACGTCGTTCTTGTGTATTTGTAACAGTTCACGTCGGTAATTCTTGATGCCGAAGTGATCCATTATATTTATTGTGAGATCACATTATCTATTTGATTTGAAATGTATCCAGATTTTAAAACAATTATGACATACTAAACCACAGATTTCTTACCGTCATCTCTGTTTACTATAATATAACAATATAAATAAAATTTTACCAATAAAAATAAACCTCTAAATCATAATATTATTATTCTTAAAAGTCCTTTTCTCTCTTTCTGTATCTGACCATTAAACGGAACTAGGATCTGCATCGAGACATTTACGTTACAACACTTGAGGTCGTTTTTTCCAAGTATAGATTAATTCCAGGCCTAACAACTAGTTCAAAAAACGATTTGCTGGATCACATAGGAAGATAATTTGATATTGGAGCGGCGATTAGCAATTTACTTGCGATTCTGTTAATACGGGCAATCTACTTGCATTCTTTGTAAATCGGGAAATTAACTTGCGTTACAGTTTGTATTACTATCAATTCTCTTGCGATCATACTTTACTGTTCTAGTTTATTAATTATTATAAATAAAGTTAGTTTAATTAAATATTACTGTACGTTACCGGCGATATACTCGCAACATAAAACTTCACTGAGTCATGCGCCCATCTACATTATATCCAGCGCTTGCATCTTCTTGTAAGTGAATTCTATTATTGAAATTGACAATAAATAATCATTGCAATTGTTAATCATTCACTTCATCTATTATTTGTTCATCCTATTTATATCCTATTTTACTGGTAAGATTCTTAAATAGTTAACAAAAGTATTATTAATAAAGTTATAAATAATACTTTGACCATCAATAAGAATAATCTATAATTTTATAAGCCGTAAGGTACGTTGATAAGTTTTCACATACCTTGCCGTGTTTGAATAAGTGTGGGTCTCTGTTTTGCAAGAACTCCAGCCCACTGCTCTGTCCAAGTAATTATAAAATTTGTTAGAGGCCAGCCTAAGCCAGGGTTCAACCCGCGAATTCTGGTGGCTGCTGGTAAAAATCGCGAACATAAAAAGCGACTTGTCTCAATACATCATGTAAGTAAATAACTTACTTTCGATTGCAACTTGAATTGAATCACTTGGTACAGTGCTAAAAAAGTTACACCCCATAGCAACGTCTCATACACCAAATATTTTTAAAATTTTATAATTTTACTATCCGCATTAGTGCTATATATATTGTAAAAAGAGACCGGAATAGCCGTATACATACATTAATGAGAGACAAAAAGCGTAGTAAACGTTTAACAATTAAAAATAATTAATGAACAAGCGTTTTTAGAATTTTCATTTAGGATTATGTGCAATAAAATTAATGGATCCTAGTAGATACGTGAATAATCAAAATAAGGATTCGAATGAATTTTGACACAGATCAGAGGGTTAATATATAAAGTATCCGAGAAAAATTCTTTCAATATGTTTGTTGATAGTATTATTTTAACTAAAGAACGACATGCATAACATTACGTGGTGACTGAGAAAAACCATGAAGACAAAAAGTTGGTATTCTTTTGAACACATTTCAGTACATCACATAATGATTTACCCGGGAAAAATGACATGAACATTATTTTTTAAACGCTTCGCCGTCGATATTTTTTGAATTAAGTAACTGATTTCGACGTTCAGTGTAGCAATCAGCGCATTTTATTGAGCTAGAGCTGATAAAATTTGGAAAATGAATGGTTCAGTTGTTTCAAAGATATTTGCAAATAACCATTTTACACCATTTCTTTCGCCATCCATATTTCTTGACCAAAGTAACCGATTGAAATAATTGAGGCTACAACTCATGTATTTCTTTGGGTTCCACAGCTGATTCGGTTTTAAAATCGATTGATGGAGCTATTTTTGAAAAATTTTTTAAAATTAAAAAAAAATTGTTTTTCTTGTATTTCTTCTATATCTGATAGTCGATTTGATCGATCCATCTGAAATTTTCAGAAAAGTTGAGGGCCAACAAACTTTTTCGATTGCCACAAGAATCATCTCAATCGGTTGATTCATTAACAAAATATGGAGAGTTTACATCCATACACATAATCACACCCACACACACACACATACATACATACATATATACATACATGCAATCGTACTTCATTCTCAAAATAGTCAGGATTGCTTCCTAGGAGTTCAAAAGGATGACATCTGATGAGAACTCGATTTTCGAAAATTGGGGTGAAAACATTAACGTTCGGAATTTTTTTAAATTTACAATTTTCTAAGCCGGAAGTTAAAAAATTTGTTTCACAATAAAAAAATTAAATCGAAAAAATACCAAGAACTTAATATAATTTACGATCACGGAAAACATTTTCATAAAATTATAAGCAAAAAATTGATTGAGAAAATTTCAATGTACTTCGCGTACGTTACTAAATTTATTCGAGCAAAATTAATTGCACTACTCATGATGCGAAGCATCAGAGTGTGCTTTACGATCGAAAAATTTTGTTCGCCGCACTTCGGCAACTATTTCAATTATTATACCTTTGTTAGTTTACGGAATCAAGATATTTTGCATACTATTTTGAAGATAATTTAATGGAGATTAATTCCATACTTTTCAAAAATTTAGTTTAATAAAAATAGAAAAAATATCAAAATAGTTTAAAAAAAATTCCTGTCCGTCAAGTACGGATCCCGTATACATTGTTACTTGCGAAAAATATCAGTAATTGAATCAAATTTTTTTAAAAATAATTCTTTGAAAGATTTGTAGGTCTCGTATTGCGAATGGCTAGGTAACTCAGTGCCGTTTAATTACAATTAATAAAAGAATAAAAAAGGCTGTAAGGGAGGTTGGGGCAAAGTGGGCCCCCCTTAAATTTGGAAGGCCTCAAAAATTTGGGGGCAAAGTGGGCTCATAATAAGTCACCTCTACTTTTTGCCGACTATTAATTTATTACTTATTAGTTTATTTATCTCTTACAAAATTACTTATTATTAATTAGGTTTATTTCTCTTTCACAAAATACAAACAAATACAATAATTATTTACATTTATCTACACGAATCGCACGTGTAGCTCCGAACGACTTTATTTTTTACTCCAGCACAAGAATCATGGGCCCAATTTTCACACTGGCCGCATTGAATCCATGGTTCGACCGATTCAGAATATAATTTTTCACAAAAAATGCAAGCAGTATCGTCAACAGACTGCTTCCTTTCCCCTTTCCTTTAATCGAACCACCCAGTGTTTTGTTCCTCTTCGGTACATTTTTCGATTGCAGTTTCTTGTCTAAAAGTGTTTGTCTATACGGTAAGCTTGTAATAATCGCAGTACTTTTACGACTTGAATTGCTGTGTCTAGTTTGAATTTCCATTAAAGGAAGAATAGTTTGTGGTGAAATATTGAAGTCGTCTAATTTTCGCTTCTTTTCTGGTTCCTCGTCAGAATCTGAGAAATTCTGGTCTCCATAAGCTTCACGAAGAAATTTGTACTTGTATTCATTAGCATTCATCCTGTAGAATTAGCAATAATTTCTTCGTTTTTTTTTCTTCTTCTTTAATATCTTCACCACGTGACTGAGTTTAAAAATCATCAGTCTCTAGTTGATCTGCCATCATCGAAATTGAGCTCATTCTCTGACTAAGACACTGCAATTCGGGTGAATCATCATCGTCATTATCATCACCACCATAAGCATCATCGTCATCAGCATCAGCAGCTTCGTTATTGTGATTATTGGTCACTTTATTGGTGACATTAACTTCCTTCATTTCTTCATTACTGCTACTACTGACATTAGATTTATCATCATCATCATTGTCATTACCATCATCGTCATCATCATCATCAGTAGTAGTTATAGTAGTACTAGTAGCAGTAGAAGCATTACTTGATGGAATCTCGGGGGTTGAAGTACCAGCAGCTACAAAAGCTTCGTCAGAATTAACTGATCTGTTGAAAGACCAGATTCCAGTTTTCTTGAAGCCATTTTTGATGGTTTCAGGTTTCGCAGCAAATTTCAAAGCTTCACCATAAATTCGAGATATATCATTGGCTGTTACGACATGACCGGAGTGCTCTCTTAACCATTGCTTAACTGCATCAGAATATGCTATCGAAGCTGGGCGCATGACACTCACATCTAGAGGTTGGATCCGATGCGTGTAGTGAGGAGGTAAGCATATTATAATTACGTTTATTTATAACATCCAAATTTTGTGTGTGGGTCGTGTGTTCATCTAAGACTAACAAAACAGGTTTTTCTCCTGTCGGCTGGACAATTTTAACGAACCAAACAAACCATTTGAAAAATATCTTACACGTTATCTAACCACTAGAATGACATTGGGCCCAGCAATCATCAATTAGTATTTCTGATAATCGAGAGGGTAATGTCTTTCGAGGAAGCACAAACATAAGAGGAAAATAAGTTCCAGCAGCCGATACGCATATCTCTGTCGTAACCAACTGTCCTCCTTCCGCCGAAGTTAAAACACCAACTTGCTTCTTTCCTTTAGGTGCTATAATCTTTGATTGATGCTTAGGAACTGTTGTAACTCCGGTCTCATCAACATTCAAAATTCGGTCAGGTGTTCGTTTATATTTAATAATTACTGACTCTCATAGATCATAAAAATTGTTAGTTGCAATTTTTTTAAAACCAATAGCTCGATATTTGGATGTTGATTGTGGCTTGCGTATTGATAATTCTTTTGCATGACGCTTGAAAAAACCCCGACACCAGTCATATCCAGCCTTGCCATTTTGAAAAGGATGTTCGATTCCATATTTTTCAGCTAGTTGATATGCAAGTATACATAGTTCTTTGGTAGTTAAACCAGACAACCGCTTTTCCTGCTCTTTCAAATATTTCACCAAATCTTCCTCTTGTTTCGGACTAAAGACAGTCTAATATCTTCCTAAACCTATCATCAAAAAATAAAAGTATAAATTTATTACAAATGAACATTGTATTAATAGATTAAAGTTCCAAGAACAGCAGTGATTTATTTCGTTACGTTTTTCAATACTACACTCTAAGTTAGAATTAACTTTATAAATTTTTATTCTTCGTTGTAGACTTGACCGTGGAACGTTGTAAGCTTTAGCAGCAGCTTTGAGACCTAAATTACCATTTACAACTTCAGTAATAGCTTTCGCCATGGACAGTTCATTCCATTTTTGATGTCCATCTTTTTTTTTTTTAATTTCGCACCATCTTCAATAAATGAGAGTAATAATAATATTCTTTATCAACTAATTATCAACAATGCACTTGCTCAAATTTCCAATGTTTACTAAACAGGATTAACAGGTCATTTAGGTTCTATTAGGTTGATCAGCTGGTGGAGGTTCGGAGTAGATCTCAGTGCGCATGCGCAGCAAATATTTCAAAACGAGAAATTTACGCATGCGCAGTACGTCTTGACGTATTTTTTACATTTCTTTAAGCGCACGAACTTGGAAAGCATGTGCATGTGCGAAAGTTTTATTCGTCTGAAAGGAAGAGGGACTGAGAACTGTAAGAATTCGCAAAAGGGCATTGTTTAAAAAATACTAATTGAGCATACGCTTAAGTAAACTTAAAAGAAGTAAAGCAAATGAAAAACAATTTTATGACAAAATTTTTTTTGGGGGCCCACTTTGCCCCATATTTTAAGATTCGTAATTTACTATGAACACAGCTTATTCATAACACATTTGAAAAGAAGAATTTCAAAAAAGTGAAACGAGCAATAAATTTGTCTTACACAATTTTTTTAGATGAGGGCCCACTATGCCCCTAATTTCCGATTTTTAAATTTTAATGGACACAGCTCATCAATGTTAAATATCAAACAAGGGCCTATAAAGTAGTGTCACGAGTAAAAAAAAAGTAAAGATAATCCCATTTCTAGCTTACGGGGCCCACTTTGCCCCACCCTCCCCTATAACTATATCTATATATATCTATGTAAAATTAACATGGATGGTGATATATCTATACTTATACATTATACGTACGTTTATTCCACCAGGGGCGCTTGCGCATCCTATCCGTGAAAAATGAATCATACATAGCCATGCATGGCCGTATATGGTTCATGTATGAAGCATATATGGCCATACATGGAGCATATATGGCCATACATGGAACATATATGGCCATACAAACTTTTTACTATAGTCATGCATGGCCATATATGAATCATACAAGGCCATGAATGGTCATACATGGCTTTGTATGACTATATATGCCCGTGATTAATTAAACATATATGGCCGTATATAGTCCATGTATGGCCATACATGGTCATACATAGTCATGTATGGGCATATATGGCCATACAAGGCTATGTATGACAATACATGACCATGTATGTCCGTGATTAATTAAACATATATGGCCCTACATGGTACGTATATCGCCCTACATGGTCCATGTATGGGTATGCATAGTCATGTATGGGCACATAAGGCTATGTATGACAATAAATTACCATGCATGTTCGTAATTTATTAAACAGATTGAGCCATATATGGCCGTTTCTAGTCCATGCACGGGCATATATGGCCATGCATAGAAACGTATCACTATTAGGGTGTGTAAAAAAAAAGATTTTTTTTTTTCAAGTCTCAAAAGTTCCTTTGGGTCCTAAAAAAAAATCCTCCTAAAAAATCAGCTCGATATCTCGAAAATTGAGATAGCGGTTCACAAATTCATTTTCCCATTTAAAATACATGTAAAAAAATTATTTTTTCAGTTTTTCCAGGAAAATCAAAGAAAAAAATTTTTTTCCGGACAGTAGTGAATACAATTTAGATAGCATACAGTACTGTCTGAAATTTTTGGCTGAAGAACTCAGCCCTATCCGAGAGAGTTGCCATGACTATATTGTTTTTTCCGTGTATGATATACATTTCTTAAAATAGAAATCTGTTAAACTATATTGAATATAATTTCAACCATATATTTACCCGTGAAAATGAAACATATATGGCCATGCATGGCCGTATATAGTCCATACATGGGCATATATGGCCATATATAAATATACACATTTTTTATATAAAAAATTTGATCTGACTATTACAATTACTTATAAACAGGATGTTGTAGTGTAAAAAAATAGTAAATTTTTTTGATATCACTAAAAGCACATTGATGATTATATTTTGCTTTTTCGAAAGTGATTACATTCTTTCAATCTTACGTAGCACAACTAAACTTCGTAGTAACTGTCGGTTGCATAGCCTAGTTGTCAAAGCGTCGGTCTCTCGTACGAAAGGTCCCGGGTTCGAATCCTACTGAAGCGGGTGCGGTCATTAGTAAGTCTAGCGTTTTTCTATGAATTAAAAATTTCCAATTCGATTAGGAATTAAATTATTCGTATATCTGATAATCTCTGCGTCGCCAAAATAATTAGAAAAATTAAAAAAAAAAATAAATTTTTTTTAAATTTAGTTAAAATTTCTATTCATAGTCATATGAAGTCTTGTATGGCCGTATCAAGCTATGCATGGTCATACATGGCCATACCTGGTCAATTTACATACATGGCCATACCTGGCCAATTTTCATACATGGCCATGTATGGAGCATTTATACATGGCCATGTATGATTCATTTTTCACGGGTAGTACAGCTAACTTTTTACTAATTGGTAAGCCTGAATTTTTTCAATTCAATTTTTTTTTTTATTTACATATATTTTGTTTTGTTGCCATTAATCGAGATATTTTGAGTAGGTTCTTTTGTAATTTAAAAAAAACTACTAATATAATTAAAAAAAAATAAAAAAAAAAACATAATAAATTTTAATAAAAGAAAATTGTATATATTTTTAATTTATTCGTGCTTCCTGCCATTTTTTTATGATTATTTTATTATTTAATAATAAATGAGCATTATGAGTCGTGCTTTTTAGATTTTCCAAATTTTTCTAGAATTGATTTTACATATAGATTAATTTCTTTAAAATTAAAAAATATTATTTATTTTATATTGCAGGCAACCCAAGTACACTGAAATTTTTTTTGAAATTTAAGGATAATTTTTTTCATGATTTTGAATTATATTAAGTACTCGGTATTTCTTATATTTTTTTTTTATAAAAAAAATTTTTTTTTACTTAAAAGTAAAATGTTTTATACGTGTACTTCGCGTAAACTCATACAGAGATTCTGTTTTTGGTAGGGTTACCTTCATCAGTTGTAGTATTTCTTTAATTTAGTTGATTATGTAGTTTAGTACATGTTAATGACAGATAAGAAAGTAGACATTCAACTCGGATGGGATTACTTACCGAAAATAAAGGTCAGGATTAGGAACAGAGATTAGGACGTCGTACCGTTTATTATATAATTATATTTCTCGCCAGATCTGTACCTGAAACTTCAAACATTAGTTTCTACTGGTCGAAAGAGTTGAATCTGCGTAAATTTTTTAGATTTACTCATTTATATGAGAAATATACGATTCCCTTCCCACTAAACAGATAAGATATTTGAATTTTCGGTGGAGGTATGATAGAATAGCAGACTGCGTGACAAGGGCTATCAAAAACGATTTTAGACAAAAGTAAATTTGATTGCCCAGACCGAGGTGAGGGCTGATGATACTCAAGATCTAGAATCGTCTTTCATACCTTGACGCAGACTATATGTTCTATATAACCAACTATGTTCATTGCCAGTGATATGAAAAGAAATAATTTCTTTTTTTTTTCAAACATACTTATCATGCATTTTTATTTCTTATTCCGTAATTTCGTAGACTTTGGTATCACGAAATATCTATCAATGTTATCAATCAAACACACGGAAATTTTCTTCCGTTACGACTGACAATTAATGAATAGTTATTTTTGATGAAGAAAACTTACTGTTGTGGATTTATTTTATGCTAGCAAAAAACGATGAAATAACTGTATCGATATTTCCAGTAATTAAAAAATTGATAGAAAAAACAATTCTAGGTAAGCTTTTAGATTTTATAAGAATCAAGGACAAGTTTGTGACAAAAAAGTCGTTAATTTAATGAATGATCAGTTTTATCAAACGTCTTCGTAGTTGGAAATTCCCCTTGATCGATTCCTTTGTTTGTAATCACCGTTAATTAGTATAAAAAGCTGATGATAGCTTCCATTTTTAAATAAAGTATTGAATGTGAAACATCAAGATGGAGATAAAGTTTCTGTTGCTGGTAAGTACAAAACACCAAATATTAAAATATTATTTGTGAATAGAATTGCAAAATTAATGTTTTAATTCTAATAAATGATGGTTATCGATTATTCTAAATTAATAAGGCAATTTTTACACTTATAAAAAAACCTTTCAATCATAAGCCATCCTATATACTATCATTTACAATCATTTTTTTTTTTTTTTGTAGCTTGTAGGAGTTTTAGTGATACATTCAAAATCTGAACCATTGCGATTCGAAAAACAAAATTTCGATTCACACGGATCAGTTAATTCTAATTCTGGATCCCAACATTCCTTTCCCAACTATCGATCTGATCAAGGATTAACATCAGATCTCAGAAATTCAGATTATGGCTCCCGAGGTTCTGTGCTAAACTCTAGACTAGTACCTCAATCAAATAATAATAACTATGGCTCTCAAGGTTCCTTTCCAGGCTATCGATCCAACCAAGAAACAATTAACGAACAGAATCCCCATTTTGGCTCTCAAGATAATATTCCCAATTTTGGATCTATGTTTCCGGTAGAATCAAAGTCAGGGCTTAGAGATCCTCATTATGACTCTAGAGCTGCTTCTGGTTTTGGACTGAATCAGCGACCATCAAATAGACCTGATAATTTTAACTATGGCTCTCAAGTTTCCTATCCAGGTTTGAGGTCTAATCAGGGACCGATAAACCGACATAATCCTTATCTTAGTCCTCAAGACAATGCTCCTACCTTTGGATCTAATTATCCCAGAGAATTCATGCCTGAACCTATAAATTCTCATAAAGACTCTCAAACCTCTCTTTCTGGATTTGAATTTAATCAGGGACTACCAACTAGACGTGATAATCCTAACTATGGTTCTCAAGTCTCCTATCCAGGTTTGAGGTCTAATCAGGAACCGATAAGCAGACAGAATCCTTATCATGATCCTCAAGAATTTTCACCGAGTTCCGGGTCCAATATGGGTTTCGATCAAAATTTCCCGTTATTGTGGCAACTGGAAACAACAGAAGTTATTGACCAAGATGCATTGAGAAATAATCCAAGTATGGTAATGGATCATTTTCATTCTGTAAATTTATGGAGATTACAACCTCTTCAAGACAATACTAATTCAAATAATCTGCGTCGTTTACCTAAAAGTGTTTTATTAAACTCAAAAGTTCAAGTAGATTACTCAAAACCAAATGGAACATTGACAATAAATGGTAACACTATGGTTTTTTCTTCATTCCGTGTGGTAAAGAGTCCATCAATTGATGATGTTAGGGCAATTTATAATCCCCATAGTCCAGAGGCTCCAATATATATTACGGTAGATGCAAATTGGCCAGTTCTTGTCGGTTTTAATAATGGAAAACTAATATTAATATTTTACGTTCGCCGTGTTTATTTTTAAGTTTCAATAGTCAGTATTGTTCAAGTGAAAGCTATCCAGTCTATGCATTGTCAGATAACATTATCTATTTGGTTCAAAATGTATCAGGATCTTAAAACGAACATGTCATAATAAATTACAGATTTCTTACATCATATTTGTATACTATAATACAATACTATAACTAAATTTTACAAATAAAAATTAACCATCCAAGCTTTAAATTATTTTTCTTAAGATTCCTTTCCTCCTTTTGTATTCGACCATCAGACGGAACTGAGATCTGCATCGAGACATCTCTGTTACGTCTCTCGAGGTTATTTTTCCCAAGAGTTTAGATCAATCCTTGGCTAACTACTGGTATGAAACACTATTTGCCGGACAATCTATAAATGTACTTGATATTTGAGAAGTAAATTCTAATTTCTTTGATAAAGCAATAGAACTGGTTTTTCATAGAAAGTGTTCTAGTTAATCACTCTTTCAACAACCAGACTGTGGTCTATTGGTAGAAATGAGCTATTTTTTTTGAACCGTATGTTATCAAAAGCAGAATCTATGCAAGTCGCGTTTGTCGTTGGTTTAAAAATTCCTAAGTGCCAATATTTCGGTGACACAAAAATGAGTTTCTCGTACCACAGTCTTACCATGATTTAGAAGACATCTGGGAGCTTGATGTCTTCATTAAAAATTTAAACTCAGTAGATAAATAAAAACTAACAGAAAAATATATATCAGGAGATACGGCAATGTCTTGCGCTAAGTACACGTTGAATCACATGTACATGTTTTAGTGTGTATAGCGCGAGCTTACCGTGTATCTTTACCGTAAACAGGGTAGTAGTTATTTCTTGTTTTTCTACCTTTTTTAAAAAAACAGTTTTTTCAAAATTCGTATGTCAGTCGAAAAATTATCGATCGTTCGTCTTAAAATTATGAAAATTTGCCCATTTTAGTGATAACTAATTTAAATAATTAGAATTCATTAGCTTATACTATACCACCTCCATTTTGATATTTTTAGAAATATTTGTTACGTTTGGGGCACTCACATAGGTCAAAAAGTTGTAAAAAATGCCCCGGTTCAGTAAATATTAAAATTTTTACTTCCTGCTAAGAAAGTAAAAATTTTAGAAAATTCGGGGAGTTATTGGTTACGGTTCGATTTTCGGAAACCGACTTTTCATCAAATGTCGACGTTTTGAGATCCTAGAAAGCTATTTTGATCAGTTTTAGAATGATGACTGAGTGTCTATATGCGTGCGTGTGTGCGAGTGTTTGTGTGTGTGTGAGTGTGAACTTGCTATAACTTTTTAACTAATCAACCGATTGGAACGGTTCTTGTGGAAATCGGAAGAGCTTGTTGGCCGTCAACTTTTCTAAAAATTTCAAATTCATAAGTTTTTTTGCTTATAAGAGAGCTAAAAAGTTGAACTGAAATTTTTCTATACAATGTACGTCATCGAGATGTCAAAAGTTTAATTTTAATTTCTGAGCTGAAACTCTGGTTTTCTGCGCATTTTGCCTGCAAATTGTCGTCAATTTGAAAATTTAAGCAGAAATCTACTTCCAGAATTAGCACTATCGAAAGTACCCATAGAATCCCTTTAAATGATTCAAAAAGCGCATAGAATACAATAGACTTGTACATTGACTTCCACAGAATTATTTGAAGTTCTAGGCATAATTCTTATAATCATCCAAACCACTTTACAAAAAAAAAAAAAAAAAGGAGAAAAATCCCACCAAAAATAGATTTTCAGTTATAAGGTCGCGCCAAGTACACGTTCAACATTGATTCATTATTGCATAAAACGTAATTTTTTTGCTAAAAATCCTGATATCAAGAAACAAAAATACCGAGTAACTGGGATATTGTGAAGATGAAAAAATATATTATTTTAAAATATACAAATAAAAAAAAAGTTATTTGAATGTACTTGATGTGCACTAACGCAGAAAATATGCATTTCTAGCGACGTGATACCTTTTAATTCTTCTATATTTAGATAGTATTTTGAATTGATTACTGTTCAATTGACTTTAATAGTACACATCAATTACATTCAAATAACTTTTTTTTTATCTGCATTTTTTTGAAATAATGTATAAAATAACTGTTCTACCTTCAAAATGTTTTATATTAAGATAATATTTTTAATTGATTGTCTCTAATAACGCACACCAAATAACGTTCTTTTTATTGTATATTTTAAAATAATATATTTTTTCATCTTCGCAATATCCCAGTTACTTAGTATTTTTGTTTCTTGATTTCAGTATTTTTTGCAAAAAAATAACGTTTCATGCGATAAGGGATCAATGTTAAACGTGTACTTGACGTGACCTTATAACAAAGAATCTGTTTTTAGTAGGATTTATTTTTATTGATGCTCATTTTACTATGTCAATTTTTCAAACAGAGCTGTTGGTTTGTCTAGTTAGTAAAATCATATGAATATTTGGAGTTTTACAGTCAATGAATGTTAACATCCATCAAATGATCCGACAGAGAGAAAATTAAGTCAGAAATTAATTTAAAGAGCAGAAAATATTTGTTTAGAATTCTTACTGTTATGAGTTTATTGATACTAGCAAAGATTTACGAAATAATTGTGTCGGAATTCTTAAGCAATTAAAAAATAGTTGAAAAATATTACTTACGTAGGCTTTAGATTTTATAAAAATCAAGGACTAATTTGTGACAAACAAGTCGTTAATTAAAAGAATGATAAGTTTTATCGAATTTTTTAATAGTTGGAAATTCCCAGTCGATCGATTCCTTTGTGTTATTTACTTTAGATTAGTATAAAGAGCTAATGATAGCTTCTAATTGTAGTTAGAGTATTCACTCTGGATCGTTAGGATGAAGTTAAAATTGCTGTTGCTGGTGAGTACAAAATACCAAATATTAAAATATTACCTGTGTTTAGGAATGCAAAAATTATGTTTTAATTCTAATGACTTATTGTTCTCAATTAACTAATAATGAACGACTTAAATTTATTACCTATATAAAATCTGCGAACTTCAAGGCACCCTATTCTTTTATATTTTAAAGTTTTTTTCCTTTTTTAGCTCATAGGAGCATTGGTGATAAGTTCAAAATCTGAACCATTGCGATCCGAAAAACAAAATTTCGATTTACACAACTCTCCACAAGATGGTTCTGCTAGTTATATAGGCAGTTATTACCCAAGTTCAGAAGGAATCTCTTCAACATTCCATAATCAAGGTACAGTACCTAAAAACGATCACGAACCAGTTAATTCTAATTATGGATCCCGAAATTTCTTTTCCAATTATCGATCCGATCAAGGACTAACATCAGATCTCATAAATTCAGATTACGGCTCTCGAGGTTCTGTGTCAAGCTTTGGGCCAGTACCTAAACCAGGGAATTATAATTATGGCACTCAAGGTTCCTTTCCAAGCTATCGACCCAACCAAGGACCAATAAATGGGCAGGATCCTCATTTTGGCTTTCAAGATAATGCTCCCACCTCTGGATCTAATTATCCTAGAGAATCAACACCTGGACCTAGAAATCTTCAGGATGGCTCTCGAGCTGCTTCTGGTTTAGGATTGAATCAGGGAATACCGACCAGCTCTGAGAATTCTAACTATGGTGCTCAAGGTTCCTTTCCGGGCTATCGATATAACCAAGGACCGATAAACGGACAGAATTTTCATTCTGGCTCTTATGTTCCCACCTCTGAATCTAATTTTCCCGGAGAATCGAGCCGTGAGCTTCGATATCCTCAGGATGGCTCTCAAGATTCTTCGCCTGGTTTCGGATTTAATCAGGGACCACTAACTAGATCTGACAATTCTAACTATGGCTCTCGAGGATCTTTTCCGGGTTTGAGTTCTAATCAGGGGCCGATAAGTGAACAGAATTTTCATCATGGCTCTCAATATGATGCTCCTACCTTTGGACAAAATTATCCCACCGGTCGAACTAGATCCAGAAATCTGCCTTACGACTCTCAAGCTTCATCTCCCAGTTTTGGATTAAATCGGGGACCACTGACTGAACCAGAGAATTCAAACGATCGCTCTCAAAGTTCATTTCCTACTTCTAGACCTAGTTACAATTCTGAACCAACACTCCAACCTGAAAATTCTAATGATGGCTTCGGTTCAAATCAGGGACCAGTTGCTCGTCCTTCAAATTTTCATGATGGCTCTCAAGGTAGTTTCTCTAACTTAAGACCTACTCATTACTATGACCGAACATCTTTGGATTTCAATGGCGTCTCTCAAAGGCGACTTCCCAACCAAGAATTTTCGGGGGGAGGATCAAATGTATGGGGCAGTGGTCTTCATGGATCCAGAAATTCTCCTTCTGGTTCTAGATCCAGCTGGTGGTCATCAACAAGATCCTCGAACACATATGATGGCTTTGAAAATTCTTCGCCACGTTTTGGCTCTGATATGAGTTTTGCCCAAAATGTTCCGTTAGTTTGGGAAGTTGAAACATTAGAAGACTATGACCCGAATGCGGTAGAGAAAAATGCAGAATTATTTGATCCTTATCGTGGTAGAAATCATTGGAAATTACGACCATTTGAAACTAGCACTGTTTCTCATACTGACCCTCGCATAAAAAATGTTTATCTGGTGTTCTCAGGAGCTACTTTCGATGACAGAAAGCCAACATTCCATACCACAATAAATGGTGAAAATGCGATAAAGTATTCATTTCGTCAGGTGGTTAGTCCAACAATTGATGATATTGTACTAACTTATAATACCAATACTCAAGATGCACCAATATATATTAAACCGGATCCATATAAGCTAGTGACAAGTTATATTCATAATGGAAAACTGAGAATAATCTTCCACGTCTGTCGTGTTTATTTATAAAATTATGCTTTCCAATATTTTTTCCGTCGAAGCAATCTATTTCATTATTTCTTGTATAATGTTCTGCATTTATTAAAAAATGTCACTGAAGTTAAAATAATTACTCATAAAGTTCATTGAATAAAGTGAAAAAAAAAAAAAAAATTACCTCAAAATTCTAATTATTGCTCTTGAGATTCCTCTCCTCACTTTATATTTGATACTTAATTGAAACTGAGATCTGCATTTGAACTTCTAAATTATAATTCTCGAAGTTTTTCGTCTTCCAATGATGATTCAATTGCAGCACTGGCGAATAGTTCGAAAACTATTTGCTGGACAACGTAGCATGAGAATTCTATATTCGAGCGGCAGATTATGATTTCTTTGAGTTACGGTGACATAATCCATAAATTAAAGTGGTTCAAGGAGTCTTATATTAAAATTTGTCTGTTGAACATGTTTTAAGAAACCTCGCAAAAAAATCGGCTTGATTAAAATTTTTAAGGGTTCGCTCAAGAATTTTGAAAATTGCTAAAATGATTAAAACCTCGATTTTTTTTCTTTCTTGTTTTTCCTTTCTAGAGGCAGCAATAGTAGAGATTCATAAATTCATAAAGATGCCGAAAATTTCAGTCTGAAATTTAAATTTATAAACATCGCTTATAAATTTTGAATTTTTCCGAGTACTGTCTTTTGATTGATTCCGAACGACTATTAAATATCAATATTAAAGCTTCTTTTCAGCTACAAATTTTTGTACAATGTCAGTTTCGCGGATAAAAAATACTTCTGCAATATACCCCTTAAAAATGTTTTTTTTATTACGCTGATTTTTGGAGAGGGTCTTCAAAACATTTTGAACTAAAACATTTTATATGAGACTCGACAAAAAAAAAGCATTCGCTTTTTTTTGGGTAACCCTACTGTATACTTTCATACAACAGTCTATTAAATAAAGTTTGGAATAATATAAAAAATCTTGAAAATCATGAAGAACTGTTTAGGTATTTAAACTTAATCGAAATAATAATTGAGGGATGAATGTCAGGTAGGCTTTAGAATCTATATTAATCAAGGGCAAGGGCGTGAAGAGAAAGCCTTTAACATAATGAATGATAAGCTAAATCAAATTTTTTAATGGTAGGAAATTCCCAGTCGATTGGTTCCTTTCTGTTTAAGTCCTGTTAATTAGTATAAACAGCTGATGGCAAGCTTATTAGCAGCCATGGTGTTGATTTCATTCTTTTTAGGTTCTTGTTTATCAGTTTCAATCGAAACGTGTCACAATGCAGATGTTTGTTATCTTCTTATTTGTAAGTACTTATAACTCAAATCATTATAACCATTTATGTTTTGTTAAATCACTTTAAACTATATTTCAGTTTGTCATTGTATTGACGGGTGAGGGTCATTCGTGGAGAATGGTAAAAAAAAATACAACAAATGTTCCAAGAAGTACTGCGCAAATTTATAATGACACTCCAGTTCCGGATAATGATCCAATAATTCCTAACGGGGGAGCTTCAAGGGTACCAGCGCCCACTAATAATCCAAATCCCTTGCCAATTGGAAATAATAATAGAAGAAATCCATATTACGGACCTGATGACTGTGTTTCAATTCCGAGTCCTGAAATGATTTCTGAAAAAAAATTTTCATTCATATGGCAAACAGAAACGATAAAAGAGTATGACCTAGCTGAGATAGTTGAAAATAAAGATATCTTTCAGATTCAAGATTCAACTACATGGAGCATATGCCCTGCTAACGAGATAACTGATTATTATAAGCGATGTTTACCAAAAGTTGTTTTCTTAAACACGAATGTTACTTCTAAGTCACCCTCCGTAATACCAAAGTCATATGTATCAAGTGGAACTGGCTTAAATTTAATTCTAGTTCAAAAGACGTATCCTGCGTCGATTGATCATGTCGTGCTGGTTTATAATCCCGATAGCTTGAAGCGTCCAATATATCTTCAATTGGATCCAAACAAGCCATATACTCATGATATAATTTACAATAAACTACGATTACTATTTCACGTCCGCCCTGCTGTTTTTAAAAATAATACTAATTAGTATTCTTTGAGTCGAAAGGATCTATTTCAGTTATTGTCGAATAAAATTATATATTCAATTTGAAATATCACCGACATGTAAACAATGATGTATTAAATAAAACTTGGAAAAATGCAGAAAAACTCAACCTTGAAATCCTAATTACTGTTCTTGAGATTCCTTTCCTTGCTCTACATTTGATCATTGATTAGAACGAGGACCTGCGTCAAGACATCTGAATTTCGGCTCATAAGGTGAATTCTTCTTATAATGGATTTTTTTCACGGTTAACGATTAGTTTCGAAAACGATTTCCTGGATAATGTAGAAAGAGAATTAGATAGTCGATCAACAGATTTTCATTTCTTTGTGTCAAAGAAACAGAAATCGTTCTAGTTTACTTCTTTCTGCAAAACCAGGGGGTGGCCTGTTAAGAGCTTTCCTAGTAGCATTCTAAAGGTAGTTACACGTAAATCTTTCGTGAGTGCATTATCAGTTGGACGAGTCTGACGCAAAACACTTATGTAAGATACGCTATGTAAATCTATAGTAATACTTTCTTAAGACAAGATCATTGCTTAAGATACATTAGCTCAGACTTGCTAGAGAATTGCTTAAGATCCCTGGACAAGTATATTGATCAAACCTTTGGCAAGTATACCTATGTAATACGTTTTCTGTGAGTCTTGTTTAAATCTTCCGTAAGAAACTTGCTGAAGGACATTTATAACCTAACTTGCTGAAGACAATGCTACTGAGGAAAAAACCACTTGAAATTCATACCTCCAATCATCTGATCGTCCATAAATGCAAACAATATCTTATGACCCAGTATCAGTTGTTTGGAATTAAAGTTTTCTAATTCAATGCTACGTTGTTAAGTATACCATAAAATTAGCACATCAATATGCAATTAATAGTTCTTGAAGTCACCGCCCTTCGCATTCCAATTTCAGTTTATTAATACTGTTCACGCTTACATCAGAAGTCACAGTGTTATCGATATCTACAATATTTTCCTTGCCAAGCTTGTTGACAAAACACGAGATTTCTCTCATGGAATTGGATACTTTGGTCTCTACTTGTTCCGACAATCTACAAGTCATTTTTTTTGTCCAATGCACTTTTCCCTTAGTCATAATTGACGCATAAGCGTTTGATGCAAAATATGAAGCAATAGCAATTTATGAAAATTCTTACCAGTTTTCATATAGTGAACTCTAATGGTCTGTCTAGGTTACTCACTTGCTGCGTGATGGTATTTCAGTATTCAGTAAGTCCGGGCTTGTTTGTCAATATCTATAGAGTATGTTAGTGTCTTCAATATCAATAACTCTATATTCAGTAATCAATAGAATTACGATATTAAATTTTCAAAACGACTTTCAGTGGCTCTAAAGATTCGAGGATAAAGGTAATAACACTCATTAGTTGCATAATCAATTATGAAACAATTTATTTTTTTCAATTCACATGCATTGATATTCATAAGCTCCAATTTCTGTGGTCTTCTGTCTAGCCAAATCGATAATAAATATTCAAATTAAGATGAAAAATATTTTTCTTGTTATGAAATTTAAAATATTAATTCATTGAAAGTGGGCACCATTTCATAAATATTTATTGTTATAAGGTTCTCATAGTGAAAAATATGAAATAATCATAAATATTTATATAATAACTATCTAAGTATTTAGACCTACCTTAAAAATGATCTAATAATAACATATTAGACGGCTGTAAATTTGATAAGAGCCAAGGACTAATTTGAGACAAACAAGTCGTTAGTTCAATAAACGATTAGTTTTATAACATTTTTTATTTTTGGAAAAATTCCGTCTATATATTTGTTTGTGTTGTTTATTTACTAATTGTTATAAAAAGAGCTGCTGATAGCTCTGGCTATTAGTCTAAGTATTGATTGTAACGAATCGAGATAAAGTTAAAGCTTTTGTTTCTGGTAAGTGTTATTTTTTTCTTCCAACTGATTGATGATTATATGCAACCGGTATCACAGAAATGATAATTTAAAAGTAATGAGACTGATAGCTGGACTCAAAAATTTAACGAACAGCTTCCAAGATTCCTTGACTGGATCCAGATCTGATCAAAATGAAAGATTGACTACTGGAACCATCAATCCTAATCATGGGCTTCAGGCTTTGTATACTGGCCATGAAAATTTTCAATTTTCTGGTTCGTATTATCCATTTCTATAGGGAATGCGGTCGATTGATGATGTCGATTTGAGCGTGGTACGCGATAATGCAGAAATACAAAGTAGCTTACGAAACCGAAATGCTTGGATTGTTGAACCTCTAGAAGTGGTGCTTTTTTTGTGTAATTTCCGTCACGTGATTTGGAATGTCGAGATTTGTATTCCAGCAAATTGGCAGGTTGGTGTATTGAAATCAATGATATATCAGAAACATAATTATGAGTCGCCAGTTGTATTTTCAATTCGTCCGACCAATGAAGGATATTCTTATTAACTTTCTAGTGATCCAGTTCCGAAATCCTAAACCCATTTGGCAGCAGATACAACTTTACCGATCATAAATCATAAATGGGATGCCCGGAAAAAAATTTTTTCATAAAATTTCATGAAATTTCATTAAGTTATGTAAAACTTTATGAAAATTATCTCTTGGTTTCTATTTAATTTTCAAAAATATTTTTACAATTTCATAGTTCAATAAAACTACATAATTTCATGAAATTTCATGTAATTTCAAGAAATTTTAGAAATTAAAAAAAAATTTTTTATAATACTTCTTCGGTTCTTGGTAGTAAATATGTAAAATATTTATGATATTTTATATAATTTTATAAAATTTCATACAATTTTATAAGATTTCATAAAATTTTTAAAAAATTATGAAAGCATACCAATAACTCCTTGGAATCTTGATAAAAATTATGTAAAACTATGAATTTTTCTGAAATTTTATCTCTTTACAAAATTCTATGAAATTTTACAAAATTTTATGAAATATTATGAAAATTATCTTAGGGTTTCCATATACAATTTTATGAAATTTTTTAAATTTTATATAATTTTTCACAGATTTTATATAATTTTAATAGTACAATTTTATAAAATTTCATGAAAATATTTTTTTCCGTGTTATTATATTGCGTTACAGATGCCATATAGGCTTATACCTGCGAAATATACCGCAGATAAGCCATAAAGGCATATAAAATTTTTTTTTCGGAAATTGACGTAATTATGTTCTATAAGTATAATAGACGAAAAAAATTTAGTGTCCGGAACCATCGTGATTGTGACCTAAAAGTATAAGAATGATAAAAAATCGTTCGAACTTAGGAAAATTTTTTTCGTTCATTGAATAAAAATTTTAATTTTGAAAAAAAAAAAAATTTTTTTTCTTTAAGGATATAAAAAAAAACGAAATGTTAAAAAATTTTTTTTTTGTTAACATCAACTTTTAGAACATAATTACGTCAATTTTCGAAAAATAATCTTTTTTATACGCCCTCATGGCTCCCGGTCAAACGCCGGGAGCCATTAAGGCGTATGTAAGCTACACTTTCCTGAATACCGGGCCTTTTGCTCGGTAGGCATCTTGAGGCCTGTAGTCTCTGACGTCAGGAGCTACCCCCAGCCTGTGACTAGGTTCACCCCCACTAAAGAAGGGCGAGATGGATATCGAGGTGGACGAAGAAGAGGCATTTCTGACGGGGCCCTTCGAGAAGACCAAACGTGACGTCATCAAGCTACTTTCACCCTTACCCTTATTATATTACTTATTATTACTGTCCATGCTATACGATTAGTTGTCGGGTTTAATAATGTTCAATTGTTAAATAAATATTTGGTTCTTTCTACTCGCAAGTGAAATATATTAAAGTGTCCTTCTTACACGTATAAAAAAAATTTGGTTTTTCTAAACAAATTTTTTTTTTCTGTTATACTTATAAAATATAATTACAATTCCTGAAAAAAAAAAAAATTTTATATGCCCTTATGGCATCTGTAACGCGGTATGTTATATACCTCATTATGAAATTATCATTTCCACTAAAATTATATAAAATTTCATAAAACCTTATAAAATTATATCAAATTTCGTATAAAAGTTTAAAACTCCATGTCTCGATAAATATACTATCTATTCATTCGCGATCACGTATGTGGCTTGGCGCAGTAGATAGCAGCAATGACTTCAAATCGAAAGGACGTAGGTTTGAGTCCGGCAGTCGCCAGGATTTTTTCGTCAATAAAAAATATAATTAGTCTGTCTCAGTAATGCCTATATCCATTAGATCAATGTGTAAGATCTAATTGCAATTTTTTTTTTCAAAATCTAATATTTTTTTCAAAAAATTGATGATGACTGTAGAATTTTATGAGATTTCATGAAATTTTGTAAAGTTTTATAAATTTTCATAAAATTTTATGAAATTTTATAAAATTTTATATAATTTCATGAAAGAATTTTTTCCCGGGTGGAAAATTGGATTTTTATTTTGAGCCCGTGTTCTACAGGATAATTGATATTCATAACAGGATAATTGATATCTATAACAGTCTTTTGCTCATAGCGATCGATCTTAATGATTTCAATGAATAATTTTGCCTATAGATTTCCATATGTAATACAACGTTTGAATAAATCGTTCCGAATATAGCATAACGGGGTATTCCAACCAATTTATTTGAACCAATTTATGTTTAGGTGGCTAGGCGCAAAAAACAATTCAATAGTCTGAAGCCTTATTCCAGATAATTTAAAAATTGTTTTGTCAACCTGTTCTGCTAGATAAGTTTCAAGCTAGTCTTTGGAATATTTTAAAAAATTATAAATTTCTGTGGCGTCCAATTAAAATGTTATCTGATACTTTTATAGATATTAAAGGCATTTATGGATTTTTATTAAATAATACTATTAAAAATAGGTGACTATCTATTCTATGAATCAAAAATAATGCAAAACCTGCAATAAAATTAGAAAAGTATCATGCGATTTTCCCGCAGTCGTATTTCTTACCCCTTCTGGAATCGGATTAGGAAATTGATCGGAATTGAAACTATTCCAACTTCCAAGGTCATACTGCAAAATTTATTAATTCTTTGATGGCTCATTATAGCGGAAAAATTCCAAATCAATTTGAATGATATTTTGAAAGCTTTGTCAAAAAGTTTTATTAGTTCAATTATTAACGTTTTTTAATTTCCCGCTAATAAAATCGATGATTTTTAAAAAATTCTGGAAATTATTGTTTTCACCCCAATTCTCGAAAATCACGTTTTCATTAGATGTTGACGTTTTGAAGTCCAACGAAGCTATTCTGACTATTTTCAGAATAATGTCTGAATGTGTACGTGTGTGTGTGTGTGTGTGTGAACGATCTATAACTGCTTAACTAATGAACTGACTTGGATGGTTAAAGCCGCAATCAAAAGAGCTTGTTGGCCATCAACTTCCTTGAAAATTTCAGATCATTTGATCGAGTAGACTCAAAAATATTTGTGAATTACGAGAAAAAATTGTTTTTTTTTTTTTTTTGATTTCTCAGAACTGAATTAAACGGTCGACTTCAAAATCTAGTCAGCTCTAGAACATAATAAAACGCGTCGATCGCCGCCTTAGCCATCGCAGGGTCAACCGATAGACAAATTTTTTTTTTTTTGCTCATTAGTTTCAAATTAATTTAAAACTTTTTTATCAATAGTATGAAGCAATCATGTCTTTCATCAGTATAATCAAGTTTTGCGAATCATGCTTGTTCTTTGATTACTTTGGTCATCGACTGTGGTGATTCCCTGATAGAAAGTATCGGAGATCCCAAAGCCATACTGCGAGAGTATTAAGTTCTTGGTATTGTTATTAAGGTAATTTAGTTTTATTTCGTTCCTAGCTCCAACAAAACGCAGGACATATGCAACTAACAATAATATCATTCTTGGTAAGTAATTAATTTCATTGATTGCTGTTCTTATCTTGAGGATTTTTGTTTATAATGGGCTCTAGGTTCATCAAGTTTTATATGCAGTTCCTATATAACAGCGAATAGTGAACCGGAAACTTCATCAATCCCAAATACTTTACCTTTTTCGACTTACCGGCAGATAAAAGAACAGACTTTTTTAGTGTTAGGTCAGAAGCGCTTGCACAAGGTAAAGTTCTTAACTTAATAGATATCAATTATGTAGAACTAGAGGAATAACGAATTTCAATAATTGTAAAACTCGTTAGATACGATGATGAAATTCAGGATAAGGTTGACCAGAATTTCTATATCAGGATTTAAATTTTATCAGGCCTTGAACCATATATAACCAATCGATTTTCTGTCAGTCATAGTGATGATACACTAGAAGTAATATTTAATTCCACGAAACTGCAGGGTTCATTTAGATATTTGATTGATTCTCCGTATAATAAATCGAATTATCCACTCCTTTAGGAATTCAATACAACTAAAAAAATTAATTATTTTGTCACTATAAGAACTCTGGCAGCTTTCTTTCCAATTTGCAACATTAGTTTTTTAAAAAATGTAAATCAATCTTGGTTCTTAATGATTAGTCCAATCGATTGTTTTGATAGAATAATTAAATAAAATTTATTAAGCTGCTCTATTCTAAATATTTGTTTGTCAACCCTTTCAAAGTCGTCAAAAAAATTCCCACTCTATTTAGCAGAGAGAGAAAGAGAGCAGATTTTCAAGCTTAATCAGCGACAAATTAGGCGGGAAGGAAGGTGCCCTTCATTTTTTAAAGATTTGTGTTACGGTCTCGTGATATTTTATTGATTAAATTGAATTAATTATTTTTATTAAATTAATTTTACGCAATGTAACGGAAATCGGTTACGATAAGAGAGTCGCCGTGGCTCGCGGGTAGTCAAAACAAATGACGATGCATGAGATCCGGGCCACGAAGATTCTCTCACAGGGAACCTGAGATGTAGCGTCAACATTTCGCCAACTTTGTTGCTTTATTATATTTTTATAATGACTAAATAGTCAGTCTTACGAGAGAGCTCATGGAGCTCAAACCTCTGCTCTCGAGCCATAATTAATAAATTATAATTAATCCTAAATTAATTCGAACTTATTGTAGGGTGCCAATTGGCACCCCAATATTTTCACCAACACTATGACCTATCTATAGCCTTATTACTACCCAGGGGCGAGTGCTTATCAGCTGTTCCACCCTGTCTTATAACCCTGAGCGCTCAAAAGCAGTTTGGGTTTCTTTCAAGTTTCCTGCCAATTTTCCTACCATTTACCTGCTATTATAAAAATAATTATATGGAGTTGGAACCGGTATCAAAAACATTTTGAATCCCGAAAAACAATTAAAATTGATAATTAATAGAATAATTGACGACCACAACCCACCAGGACTGTAGACCGGAACTATAGACACTAACGAGGCAAAACTTGGACATTAATGGACAATTAAATATTTAAAAATAATTTAATTAATATTGGAAATTGTCCAACGACCATTGTTCATAAAAATAGACACTAAAACTAATTTTAAATAATTAAATTAATATTGGGAATTTCCCAAAACGTAACATTTGTTTTTTTGGAATCTGAAATCTCTGACATATTAGGTTTACCTTGTGCATGCTCCTACGGAATGAAAGCCCGGAGGAACATTGACAAAAATAACAATTAACATGCCAATAGAACCTCTTCAAAGAAACTTAATAAGGTATCGCACAATTATCTTCAGATCCTGTCCTCTCACTATTGCAACTATAAAACGGCAGGAGCAGCATTCTTTTCTAACATAATGTGATCAACAGTATACTCAAAGTAGCGAACTAACGAGCTTAATGACGTTTCCGGCGTTTTCCCCATATCTATATGATCATATGCCGGTGTAACTGAATGTTTCACTTGTAGTTCCCAGCACTTGGTTTTTATTACGCTGGTTTGATACCTTGTTTCTTGGTACCAGATCTATTCATTGGCCGAAATATCACTTGATTGTAAGAGGAGGTGATATCTCCAATCTTTCTTGGAAGACGCCCTAGATTCATAACTAATAGCATTCTTTATCTATAATCGATAATACAATTCTGAGTAATTAATAGACTTTAATGAGACTTGATAATTAATTTAACGTGTAGGTGACGAATTGCATCTCTTGATTTTTCGAATTGGCCATTAATTCCTTGAAGTCGTCATGAATTTTGATATCGTCTAGTCAGAAGTAAGCGTGACTCCAGCAATGGCTGCAAAATTAATTCTATTTGTTGTAAGTATTCAAAATTTAGATAATCAATTTCTGAGGTAACGATATTTTCTTTTTGATTAGCTCGTATTTGTGTTGGCTGCATACAGCAATTCGTATAAAATCAAAAGATTTCCAAAAGTTTGGAAAATGGAAACTGCTGATAGCTCCGACTTGACATTGCAAACTGATCCCAGAGGTTTGATCAAGACTATAGATACACCAGGAGCGTGGAAAGTACTACCAGGTTCGGTAGCTGATTTCAATGCTAACGAGCGCTTGGATGTTGATGTCAGAGTTCCATATCATTGGGACGTTAATCTGTCATCAGTGTCGTATTCTGTGAAAAATAGTGTTTCTATGTTTACATTTTTACTCCATGGAAGGACTTGTGCATACATAAATATGAAATATTCTAATCTTGCTGGTCAAGGATCGTACGCTTCAATAATTTTGAAACTGGATAAGATGGTACCCGTGACAGGTTACGTTTCAAATGAAACATTTGGATATATGTTTACCGTCCGTAAAGTGACAAGCGCTGATCATGCTTGTCATGGTCCAGAGGCTTATTGGTTTGTTCGAACTGGTTGATCCTGTGTGAGGCAGTAAAAATAATAAAAACTATAATCAAAAAAGAAATAAACCCATATTCATGTAAAACTCAAGTATACTTTTTATGCAAAGTCCTCTCAAATGTTAATATTAAGAGATCATTAGAAAAGTTGTCAGAGTCAAAAAGGTAATTAATCGCAAGCTTATTATTTCAGTTTTTGTCAATAATCAGAGCCATTTATGCATGGAGAGAAGAGAATGGTAATAATTACCATTCTACATGGTAACCAGTCCTATTTTTTAAAGCATAGGAATCATTACTATGCAGCATGGAAATGATTACCATTATTCTGGTAATATTTACCATACTACATAGTAATCATGCTACTGGTGAATATAATTTTGTAGCATAGTAATCAAAGCCATGCTAGAATGGTACTGAGTCCCATGCTGAATAGCGTGAAAGCAGTTTCAATATAAAGCGCTGCTATATAGTTTATACGTCCAATATAACCTGTATATATATTAATCTTAATTACTACTTATATCTATGAATATTATTTTAAGGAACATTATCAATTATACGAAACTCAAGGATTATTTGACAAAGTATCATTGTCTATTGTAGTTTGTTTTAAAATGTTATTCTACCACACGTATCGTCACTGCTGCAGACGGAAAAATGTATATTCCAAAGCGCTGGGTTTAATATTATTAATTTAGATAATTGTTAACTTCCTCTACATTAATAATTTATAATTAATAATTTTACTTACAATAAAATATTAATTTAATGTATTTTTAATAAATAATTGAGTTATTATAATATTTTTCTAATAAAAATAACCAATTTTAGAATAAGGTAATGTTAATATTTATTATTTTGTGAATCAGTTAAAAATTTATTCATTATTAATTAAATAACCTAATTTATTAATTATAAAACCTTATTTTAATATTAACCTTACTACCTTCAATTGGAAGCAGCTTCATCGACATTGTAATAATTCCAATGTAGCATAGGAATGATTCCAATGTAGCATGATAATCATTCCCATGCTAGCATAGGAATGATTACTATGCGAGCATGGCTAGCGTTACCATTCAACATCAGACAAATTACTATGTCAAATAAATAATACGGCTAAAAAACTTGCGTTACCATGCTACATAGTAATAATTACTATGTTACATTGGAGAATCTACCATTCACTTTTTTCCGTGTAAGATCGAATTATTCGCATACCCCTACTTATTTTTATTTAAAAAAATAAATAAATCTTACACGTTTACTGGTAATTTACTATGTTGGAAAACTGAATTTGTGATGGATGGAAGTTGCTTCTATTAGAAAGTCAAATTTAATTCTCAATGGAAATTATTTCCATTAAAAATTTAAATTTAAAGGTTATTGGAAAATTCCGCCATTAGAAAATTAAATTTAATGGTTAGTGGAATTTCACGCCATTAAAAAATTAAATTAAATGGTTAATGGAATTTTTTGCCATTACAAAATTGAATCTAATGGCTAATGGAAAATTTCACTATTGAAAAAATTAATTTAATGGATAATGGAATTTTTTGCCATTTAATAATTAAATTTAATGGCTAATGGAGAATTTCACCATTAAAAAAATTAATTAAATGGATAATGGAATTTTTTCCCATTTAATAATTAAATTTAATGGCTAATGGAAAATTTCACCATTAAAAAAATTAACTTAATAGTTAATGGAATTTTTCGCCATTAAAAAATTAAATATAATAGTTAATGGAATTTCTCGTCATTAAAAAATTAAATTTAATCGCTAATGCATTAAAAAAAGTAATGCATTATTTACAACCCTGCCCTTGATTAGTTTATTATATTTTTAGACCATGGCTATCATCTGGGAGAAGAGTACTTCTAAAATGAGCGAGAAAACAGGCCTTCAGAAAAAGATGACCTCTGGACCCGTTGCATTGATTAATTCTGACATGAGTTTGTTATTCATAATTTTATATACAAAGTAAATGAACTAAATGATTTAAAATTTATAATTATTTATATGTAATAATTAAAAAAATATATTTTTAAGTTGTGTCATTTCTTTAACGACATTGCGGTTCGGTATAAATTGATAACGTTGCATTAGTTTTCGTAATTACTTTTTAATGACTTTGTTATTGTATTTCGATGATCGTCAACATTAATTTTAGACTATATCATTTCCAATTTGGTAAGTTTCCAATAAATTTTTTTTTCATTAATTGGAGCACTTAAATCCTTTACTTAACGTTATGTTCTTCTATTTTAGTTTTAGTTTCGATATTACATCAGCGCTATGCTAGTAAAAATAATTTCGGTTTTGGTAAGTTATCACTCTTATTTATTTATGTTTTTTATTGAAGTATTTTTTGTGTCAATAGGCAGCACTAAGCTCTATTCTGGAATGTCGCTCGCATATAATCAAAGAAAGTCCATTTGATATATTAAAAAATTCGGATCTACCCCATTTTCCCACTTATTGGAAAAAGGAGATTGTTGATTATGAGGACGTTGGAATATCAAGACTTGAAAAAGCAAGAGTGGTTCATTTCGAAGGAAGAAACTATGTAGAGATGAATGATAGTCGTCTTATTTTAGTGAGCTTAGAACCCGTCGGATATGATGGCAAGATTGACAGTAATATTGTCTTGGATTTAGATATCAATATTACAGTTCCACGGAACTATGAGCCAGACTTGAAAAAACTATCGTCTGTGACTTACAATGACGGAGTCTATGAAATGATAAGTTATCCTTTTGCGATTACGAAATCGTCGGATTATTATATTTATTCTCCCCATAACCAAGATTTTAATTTGCCATCACGATTTGAATTAGATAAAACCCAACCACTCACGATGTCTATCAGCAATAGAACTTGGACAATTTTTTTTTCAATCCGAGAGATCGGTAATTAAAATTATGTTAATTAATCACTGAAATGTTGACTTGTAAACTGAATTATAAAGATTTTTTAATTAAATAAATTCATTTGCTACTCGAATAATGATCGAATGCTTATCTTTGTGTTAAAGAACTAAAAAACCCCTTCGCAGTGGTAAAGGATTTGAGATCCTGAAATTTTCACTTTGTTATTTGCCAGTATATGGTAAAAAAGTTTATGATCAATATATACGGTGGTTTTAAAAATATATATTGAAGAATTAAAATTAAAGCGTCTGAATTGGAGCATGTCCAGGTGAGGAGGCACCAGAACAAAAGAGAAATTTTACCAGGTGGTGAACTCTGGGTTGATTTTTATCTAGAATAGACGCTGATATCTTTTGAACTAATTAACCAGGTTTGACGTTCAATGTAGCAGTCAAAGCGCTTTATTGACTCCTAGAGCTAACTAGATATAGGAATTGACCAGATAGGTCACTTCAATAGTAATTGAAGAAAACCATTTTCCACCATTTCTTTCGCCAATGATATCTCTTGAACGTATCAACCGCTTGACATGGTTGAAACAGCAATCGATGCAATGCTCTCAGTTCTAGAGCTGATTAGATTTCAAAATTAATCGATCGAGTCATTTCTGAGAAAATTCAAGAAAACTAAAAAAAAATTTCTTTTCTTTTCGTATTTATTCTATATCTCAAAGTCTAATTGTTCGATCGATTTGAAATTTTCAGGAAAGATGACGGCCGACAATCTCTTTCGATTGCCGTAAAAACCATTCTGATCAGTTAATTAGTTATAAAGTTATAGCAAGCTTACACACACACACACACACACGCACACGCACATACACACACACTTGGGCAAACAGACAGGCATCATTCTGAAAAAGGTCAGAAAAGCTTCCTAGGATCTCAAAGCATCTGATGAAAACTCGATTGTAGAAAATCGGGGCGAAAACAATAGTTTCTAGAATTCTTGAAAATTTCCAATGTTCTTAGCAAGAAGTTAAAAAAATAACTTTAGAAAAAGATAGCATCAAATTGCGTCATGAAATTAATGACACTGAAGTAATTTAGAAATTGATAACCCTGTCTTGTATCTCATTCCCATTTATTAATAACTTCGTCATTACATTTAACGAATTGTGAGATATTATATTTTAAAATAACGAAACTACTAATTTGATAAATTTTTAAGAGTTTTTTATTTTTTTTTTCAATTAAGTCGTTAAGTCTATTATTTGATATTTTATTCGCTTATGCCAGTTTGAGGTCTGATAATTAGTCAGCACAATGCCGGCGAGAATTATCTTATTATTGGTAAGTAATTATTATACTTTCTTAATTTTTATATTTAATATTTTTCAAATTAATTAGGCGTCTCTAGAACTGACCTTTGAATGTAGTTCTCATGTAATAGAAGGAAATCTATTTGCCAATAAAGAAATTAATCATACTCTACATTTTCCAACTTATTGGAAAAAAGAAATAACCAACTCCCTTGGGGTTGGGAGATTGAATTTTACAAACGGTAAAGTTGTTCAGTTTGAAGGAAAAAATTATTTGAAACTAAGTGATAATCGTCATATTTTGATTACCGTTGAACCCGTCGGATATGATGGTCAGATTCACGATAACATTTTCCGAGATGTCGATGTTAACATTACAGTTCCATCGGATGTGAAACCAGATTCCTATAAATCTATGTTTCTCTCGTTCGAAAATGACACTTTCCAAATAATAAGCTATCCTGGCACCGTCAAGAAACCGCTGGAGTATTATATTTATTCCTCAAATGAACAAAACTCCAGTATTCCATCTCTGTGGGAACTAGATTTAACTAAACAAATTACGGTTTTTATCAGTGCTGACACTGTTACAGTTTATTTTTCCACTCGGAAAATTGAGGGTTAAAGTTATGTTTACTTACGGCTAAAACGATGATTTATCTGCTAACATGTAATGATTTGTTAATTAAATAAATTTACTTGCGACTTCAATCCACTTTTTTATCATTTCTACTTTAATATTTTCTGCTCACTCAAAAGTCCGCACACAATTGGCAATTATTTAGAATCCTGAAGTTAAGAATAATTATCAGCTGACTATTTAATGAATCCATGTGAATTAGCTGAAAACGTCAAAGGAATTTATAGATTTCTATGGGATTCTACGAAAATCCATAGAGGGCAATGGAATCTCATAGGAACCCATGGGGAAAATTTTCTATCCCAGTAATTCCAGATAAAAGTCCAGATGATCACGGAATCCTATAGTAATCAATAGGAATCTAGCCAAATGCGTTACAGGAATCCATATAAATTCCTCGATGGGACTTTTAGACAAGCCTTCAGGGACTATTACAGACCTATCGAAAGAATCTATACGTGAGCGTATATATTCTAATAGGTTTTCAGGTTGTTCCCCATGGTATTATTAGCTGAATTTCCATGGGGATTTATATATATTCTTTTGAGAGTCCGTATATAAAGTTATGGATACCAATACAAATTCTTATTCAATCCAATACGAATCCATATAGATATAAAAAAACATACATGGATTCCCATGAAAATACATCAAAATTTATATGAATTTTCATAGTTTTCTACATGGGACCAGACGGGATTCAATGGGCTTCAGAATAAACATAACATGCAGAACTACCATGCATTCATTTCCGTAAATTAATATAGGATACATTCGATATCATAATTTTCCATAGATTTCTATGAGGTCCCATAGATTTCTAAAGATTCCTATAGATTCTTCTAATCATCAATGGATGTGTCATGATTTTTATGTGGATTCTTTTTGATTCCTGTGGATTCTTCTAAACTTATTCCGCAATTCTTACGGGTTCCCATATGAATTTTTATAGTACTAAAGTCTATAATAAATAAAAAACTTATTTATTTTTTACACTCTTCAAATATTGCATGTAGAAATCTACTGCGAAAATTCTGTGAATTTCTACAGTGCACATAGTTGAATTCCTTCCAATACTTATAGGATCCCATCGAGTTTCATCTGGATGCATATCTGGGGTTATTTTTTCCATAAATTTCCATAGAAATTCATATGAATCTATGAATAGTCACGATAGATCGGTAGACCCGTAAGAATTTCGGTTGGAATTATTTAAGTAGGGCAATAAAATATAAAAATAACAATGAAAAAAATATCAAACGATACAATTCCTTTGTTACCACTGGCCTTGATAATTCCCACGATAATAAACTTCTTTGTTCTCTAATATCAAATCTAACGCTTTAAAACGTTCAAAGACTTAATGTCACTCAACAATTAACTTGATGTATTGCTGATAAATATAATCACTGGTTTTTCCTACATTGCTATTGATTCAGCGAGCATGTATATATTTTGATCGCTAAATTGTAGGCACCAGTGTCTTCAATAATGACATCAAAATCATTTTTATCAGTTGTAAGTATTTATTATCCTAATAATAATATTATAGTTCTCTAGTAGCATTGTCTGCAGCAAATTACTTGACAAATGTCCTTAAGCAAGTTCCTTACGCAAGATTAAAACTAGACTTCATGAAGATGTGTTTCATAAGTACACTTGTCAAAGATTCCTCAGATCTTACTGAGGATTCTTCTTGAAGATTAACGAAAATCTAAAGAAATTAACTTCAACGATACTTAAACAATATACGTTCTATATAACGATGTTAGGTCAGAGTTGGTGCAGAATTGCTTAAGATACCGAGTTTTTTTTCCTCCGAGTAACTTCAAGCTCAAACGCTGTACCAGTAGCTAATCAAGTGGTCCTCATTCAAATTTAAAGTGCAAAAAATTCATAATATTGTCACTCGATAGAATTAGATTGAGCAATAAGTGGATGCCATTGGATTTTCTATACTAATACTGCAGAGACGGCTCACGACGTAATGAAGAAGGTGGCCATGTCCAGGTATTTTAAACAATTCTGCAGCGAGTCTGAGCTAATGTATCCGAAACAAGTACTAAAATTTCATAGGCACGTATCTTGTCTTGAGCAATAATTACTACAGATTTACTCAACGTATCTTACGGAAGTATCTTGCATTGGACTTGTCCAAGACTGATGACGCAGACTTGCTAAAGACTGAAGATACAGATTTACGTAACACTTCTTTAAGAATGCTTATACTATGTAAGACTTTTTGTTCTTCCTGGTCCTAGATCGCAATTGCGTTGGTAATTGCTGATTGTAATTCGTATAAAATCAAGTCAAAAAAAAAAAATTGGTTTTTCTGAAACCCCTTGGTATTCACAATCAACTCATCAGCAGCCAAACTATAATGGTTATGATTCTACAGGATCTGTAAGTCATAATAATAATAATAATAATTATGACGATAACATTAACTATGGTGGCCAATCTGGATCTGTTTGGGGTAGTACTGGTCTCGAAAATAATAAAAATGAAGAATATCCAGAAATATGGGCTGCGACAATGCTAAATGTTGATGGTGTAACAACAATAGATGAAGCTTTTACAAAATTATTTGATCAAAATATGGAAAAATCATGGACACTTAAACCTTATGATCTTAATTCAGATTCCCGTAAAGTATATAATTATGCCGTTAAATTTCCGACCATTTGGGACCCAGAATTGTTTCAGCAGGTCGAATATTTCACCTATGAAGGCATGCAAGCATCAAAATTCCGTGCCATTGATACTGGTCACAATGTCTCGATTTATAAGTATAGTAATGCTCCTTATAGTGGAACGCATATGGCTCCAATTACTCTAGAAGTTGATTTTAGCAATTCTCTCATAATAGCGGTCGATTCCAATGGACGTATTGGACTCGTGGTTAAGGTCCGTCCGGCCAAAAATCGTAACGCCGGAACATATTTCCGTCAGCGTTATCGATTTCGTTAATTTGTTGTATATAAATACCAATAAACCACTGTAATTCAACGTTAAATGAATATTTACAAAAGAATTATATTTTTTAGTATAAATTTTTTTTTCTGTTTATTTTAGTGTTTATAAAGTAGTTGTTTACATTAGGAATATATTTTTCTGTTAACGAATTAAAAATGGTTTTGAATTTGAAAACTATTCGAAATCTATGAGCCATAGTATAAGACTTCACAATTCTTTGCTAGCTCATTATAGGGCAAAAATTTGAATTAACCCAAAAAGTAGGTTTGAAAATTTGCCGTGAAATGAAAAATCAAGAAATCCGAAGTCAAATGAATTTTTCACGATTATCTATTTTATTAAGTATTTTTGTAATTTGTAGATAACAATTCATAATTTCGATGAAAAACTAACGAAGTAATCCGTAAAATAACAATTTAGATTACAAAATCCTCATATTTCATTAAAATCTAATTACCCCTTTCGAAATGGAACATAAAACCTTTCGGAACCAAAAACAATGCAAGATTTAAAAGTCATACTGCGGTTATTTTTAGGCCTTCATGACCTCAAGAATAAGAAAAAGTTTCAAGTCAACACATACAATATTTTTAAAAATATAAAAAATTATTAAAAAATAAATGCACCTGAAATCGAACTTTTTTCAACGTTTTCATTTTTCTTTTATGATTTCCTATCGTTGGTAATGTCATTGATAACTGACTATAAAAATTTCAAAAAAAAAACCAGGATAATAAGCCAGCTCTTGTTAATTAATTAATTAAACTCATTAATTACTTAAGAGATTCAGTTATCACTATTTTAAGTTACTTTTAAAGTCCTAGCTGCTCGTTAAAAATGTAGATACTATTTAATGTCTTTTGAAGAATAGATCGTCTAAAAATATACTCTCAACAACTAAAGCATAAGTAGATTTCTTATAAATAGTATTAATCAAAGCCTTCGTCAAAGTCTTCTGCTTAAAATCATTTTAAATCCAGTTTCTGTTGAAAGTGATCATTTTTCACTTGACAATGCAGACGCACATATTAGTGAGTATTAATAATTTTTCTCGATTATAATTTCAATTTCTAATAAAACAATTGGGTAGATAATAGGCTTAATGATTATTGAATATCATTCGTATCGAGTTACAACTGAGAAACCTGAATCTAAAGATCTGATAAAGCCGAATATTCCAACGTATTGGGAAATGGAAAAAAGAGGTCACCAACAGGCCTTCACTATACAAACCGACAACGAAAACGACTTGAACACAAACTTTGAGCCACCGCAACCGTGGGATTTGAAACCCGTAGGCAACAATGGTAAAATTGATGATGAAATCGATCTGGATTTCAAAATTAAGATCAATATTCCATTAGACTTTGCACCAGATACTAGTAAACATTATTCATTTCTTAATAAAAATGGAGAAACTCGTGTTTCATTTTACGTGTGTAAAATATCTGCTCTTAACTCTGTTTATACTTACTCCTTAAACGCTACTGATATTGATATCCCAATTTCTTGGAAATTGGACCGAAATAAACAAGTAGTAAGTGTTACAACTGAGAATTCTCACAAACTCTTCTTCTCAATTCGTAGAATAAAAGTATAAATTTATTTTTAGCCTAAGGCACTGTGGCGATTGAATTGTAAAATAACTTAAAATAATTAATATTATAAAATCATTTGTGTGTACATAACATATATATTATAAAATATAAGAAAAACCAATAATTTATATATTTTTATTTATAAAAATCGTGATATTGAAAAATTCTCTTGTATCATTAAATTCCATTGAATTCCATAGATCGTTCTGCATCAATCTAGATATTTAAGATCAATTCAGAGACATTCCAATGTATATCTTCTGAGGAACGTAAAAATTTTTTAAAATGTGTGAA
Organism: Microplitis deprimator; assembly: GCA_964016945.1. NCBI lineage: Eukaryota > Metazoa > Arthropoda > Insecta > Hymenoptera > Braconidae > Microplitis > Microplitis deprimator. The sequence goes on from OZ024713.1 coordinate 2,218,703, forward strand.
ATAAGTTTTAGAATTTCTTTTGACATTCAGTGTTATTATAAGAGCTTCCAGAGTATTTTGGGAAATTCGACCACGTTTTTTATCCATTAAATTCTCTAGAACTGTCTATAACTTTAACAAAAAACTATACTAGTTAAAATTATTTTAATTGTTCTTATTCGTTTAAGATCATGCGATTTATGATGATTATCCTAGACTAATAAGCAATTAGTATCATTGGTTTTTATCGTACTAGTTGGGTATCTTAAAACCGAAGTTATCAACCTGATCTTAAACATTTATCTGTTCCTAGTATCATTGTAAATTATTTTGTCATCAACTACTGTAAGTCAGCAAAATATTTAGACGCTATCTCGCAAGATACATTAACCTGGTCTTTGCAAGTACCTAAGGTTTGTAAAAGTAGTATGACAGTGCTTACTCAGTTGAAAATGATTGGTGATGTCTTCAAATTGCCTATTAGTCGGCGTTTAATAACTACTTTGATCTTACCTATTTTAGACTACTGTGCTACACTCTAAACTGACATTACTAATCAACAGCAAATGAGACTGCAAAGAAAACTCAATGCATGTATCTAGTGAATTTTTCAAATTCCAAGGTATGAACATATCACTCATTATATAAGGAGCTTTGGTGGCTCACTGTTACGTCTAAACATGAGTTTTGTTCATATTATATTGTTTACAAAGCGCTATATTTGAATCAAAAGCCCTTAATGAGGAAGGGCTTGTGTATTCTATTGCCTCGTCTGCGTAGACGTGAAGTATGTCAGGATTTCCTTGTTTTACCGGGATGTCATAATACTAAATATGATAAATCATTTATTACATCTGCAATGAGAATTTGAAATCAATTGCCTGATTTCTGCACTACAAAGCCTACTTTTGTGGAATTTCGTACCTCCTGTTATGAATATTTCCTAAGCTTAAACTGATGTTAAATGAAATGTTTACTATTAGACTTTATAATTGTATGATGATTGAGTGTAATATTGTAATATTATATTAATTAATAACGTAATTACTTTTCTATTGTGTATTATACTATTATTATGTCATATTGTATTTTAAGGATCGGCCGCGTAAAGCTTTAACTTTATAGTCAAATAAATAATAATAATAATAATAATAATAATAATAATAATAATAATAATAATAATAATAATAATAATAATAATAATAATAATAATAATAATAATAATAATAATAATAATAATAATAATAATAATAATAATAATAATAATAATAATAATAATAATAATAATAATAATAATAATAATAATTCTTGTTGTTGTCTTGGCTGGCATACTACTGTATGCATTAAGCCTGAGTCCAATCCTAGCACGGTGACAAGAAGAATCGACAAATAATCCAAATTAATATAGTCGGCTATCCGGGTCAAACCTTAGAGATCTCCAATGAAATAAATTTTGGCAATCGCTGCAGATTGAACCTACACCGAGCCCGTAACCTACTTCAAGTGGCGAGCATGCTAACTACTCGGCCACAGAGATCATCAATTCGTTAAGAAGAACTCACATGTTATCTCTAATATCATTTAAAATCCCCCAAGACAATGCCATTTTTGTATTGCCTCGAAAAATAAAAATTTCCGAAAGCACGAAAATGTAGTTTGCCGTTCAGGGACGGAGAAAGTGGGTACTAGCTAGTCCTTAACTCGAAAGCATCATAAATGAAGAGGCTCTTTTTAGGATAATGTGAGGTCACGTCTTAATATTTTATCTTGAAGCGACTAGTTAGCCAGTACAGGGAACTGGTGCCACGAGCAGGTCTTCTCAAGCCCATATTGTTCTGAGTCGTTTCATTTCCTAAGATGATAGCAGTGTCAGGTCCACAGAGGTTTGAACTTATGGTCGATTTGATTAGACACGACGCGTCAATCAGGCAAATTCTTTGAACTTATCTTCAGTTAACGTCCACTCTTTGTCACTAGACTACATTTCTTGACTACGGGTCTCATTTGGAGAAGAAGTAGGGGCATCGCAGCGCATGTATATCAGAAATAGGTAGGGATGCGGCCCCCATAAAAGGGGATAATGATTGGAAGTAACTAGTCACCAGTTAGCTCCGTTACATTGATTAGTCTTCATCTAATATGCTAAAATCTTCTGTAATCGTACATAAAAATAGCATAAGATTCTACCTAACCGTTGACCAGCCGTATACCATCCAGTTATGCAGACCAATGTAGAGCTGGATGCGTTTGAAAAAGTCCTGGGCATCATCACCCTGCTAATAGAGAGAATCACTCCGTGGATTAGGTTACAATGATACTTTTATTAACTTCAATTATTTAGAGGAGCAGAGGTGCTAATCAGTTGAAGGCCGAAATTCTGGACACATGTCTGCTATTAAAATTCTGTAAAATGTTAGCACGATAGCTAATTCATTAAATATAATTAATAAAAAACAATTTCATTATCTTTTGGATTACTTAGATCAGTTACTAAGAGCTCTACGGCGCAGTTTATAAATATATTACATCTTTTGAGTCTAAAGTAGTTTTTAACGACTTTGTTATTCTATTTGGTGAACTAATCTGCGCACAAGTATTTCATCACGTGGTAATAGTTTGATATAACTCTGACGTCTTTCTTTGTTCACTAGCACTCCTAAATCTGTATAAAATGTTCAATTTTGCCACTATAGCTTCAGTGTGTTGCTGAGCCGTCGAGCTCTTGTGCTGTTGAGTCTTTGAGCTCTGGTGGTTTGATCAACCAATTGGAATTACTTTCTCTTACGGAGGAACCGAGCCTCCAAAGCTCGTCTTGTTTGTACTCAGAGGAAGCATCAAGAGATGATTTGGGCCAACTTATGGGGCCCAAAATCTCCACCATGGTAAGTAAATGAAACTTTTTTTGCATAAAATAAAAGAAGGTCAACAGCTGACGCACCTGGGGTCTATCGACACTCTAAAGACTTCAACCTGGTAAATTTAAAAATATTCGGTCTAATAAAAAGATAAGCCAGAATGTAACACAGGCAAAAATGATTGCGCTTTTGGTAAATAATTTTATTTTTTTTTTAATTTTTATATTGAAAATTTATTCAATTCTGCAGGCAGCCATAGGGTTGTTCATCGCAGAATATAAATGTGGTAGTGGAGGAAGTAGTTTACGTTCAGATAATTTTATTTCATTTTACTGGAAGCTTGAACTCCACGGTAATGATCATTATGGATGATACAGATTTGAGGAAGCACCTGTTATTAACAGGGATGGAAAGAATTATTACGATCTGGGTAACTACCATGTTCATCCAATAACTTTTGAACCCGTTCGAGACAATAGCAGTTTTAATAGTCGAATGAAAACGAATTTCGAAAATAAGGTCAAATTTTCAGTGAATATAGTTGTTGATGAATCAAAATCGAAGGAAACAAAACTGTAAATGAAAAGAAAATGGAAGCTGCTTACGTAAAAGCTGATGGTGATAAAGTAGATTATTACGTTTATTCTCAGTTATTCAAACGAGATGTCGAAGTTCCGTGTAATTGGGAGCTCAATCAATCCCAATTGACAAAATCATACCAAGACGACAGTGTGCTGACAATGTATTTCTCAATTCATGAAATTCAAAAGTGAAATTATAATTAAATATTTTATGTAAAATTATCAATCTGATTAAAATGTGATCTGGACGTTTCAATAAATTGGATTCGAGTATAATCATTTACTAATTCATTAAAAATTTGAATATCTTCCTTTACTATCCCTGGAATGTTGGCTTCTTGTATGAACTAAATGCTGCTTCCTTTCAAAAAAATTCATATTGGTATCCAGCTTAGATTCCTATGTCAGTATGCACATGGCGTTTTTGGAGGGTTTCTTATAGGAATTTAGCATAGATCTCGGTATAGGTTCTCATACAGTTTCCTATACAAATCCTCACTATGTTAAATTCATATGGTAATCTTTTTGTAAAAACCATAAGAAGCGTACGTGGTTTCATAAACTTATTTGGAGTAAAATACTTTTGTATAGTTCCTCATTTAGTGTATTATTAAAATTATTTATTTATAGTTATTTTTAGGTAAAATAGTATCTTTTTGGAAAAAATCCATGAGGGAATCTGAGTTAGATTCCCATGTGGTGATTCGTGATGAATTTCTATCGACCAGGTGTGTAAACTTTCTAGTAGCATTGTTAAGGAAGTCTTATGCGAATTTGAACCTCCAGTCTTTAACAAGCTTGCACTATCTTTCATCGATGAGACTAAAACAAGATACTTTTGTAAGATAGATAGATAGATATATTATTTATTTGGCCATGAGATCGTGATCTCTTGTGGCCATACATAAGAATAAATACATTTTTACATTGGTTTAATACGTAATATTAATATTAATACAAATTAATAGTAGATATAAATTTGATTAATCAGTTCCAGGTCAGAAATAACTATAGAGTTTTTTAATTAATCGATTCTTGACTACGAAAGAAGTTAAATGTAGCGCTACGAAATTCATTAAAAGTATCAAAATTTGTAAGATTCAGTGGTAATATATTCCAAATGCGTATTGCTGATACGATAAATGATTTATCGTAAAAAGCAAGATGGCTAGTTGGAAATCTCAAATAATCTTGTCTTACATCTCCTCTACGCAACATAGGTTGCAGGAAAATTAGTTCATTACGGAATAATTGACATTGATCTAAATTAATAGCTTTGTATAGTATGCAAGAGAGAAAATAGTTTCTTCGCGTTTTTAATGTAAGCCATCCAAGTTTACTATAGTAAGGTGTAATGTGCTCGAATCTACTAATTTTAAAAATAAAACGTACACAAGCATTTAACTTCCGTTGTAATTTACACTGCTGCTTTTGAGTGATATTTGTGTAGATTAGAACACAATAGTCAAATATCGGAAAAACAAGTGTAGTCACTAATTTTGTCCTCATTTTTTCACTAAAAAATTCATTATCCATTTTTAATTGCGCAAGAACTCTCATACTTCGCTTACACACATTATCTATTTCATCATTCCATGAAAGCGTACTATCAAGTATTACACCTAAATATTTCACTTACAAAGTCAATTACCGATTAATAAACAATTATTTTATCACAAAATTTACATTGATCAAGATTAACATTGTAAGAACTCCCAAAAATTATACATTTTGTTTTATTTGCATTAAGCTTAAGGTCATTATCATTACACCATTCACAAACAACTTTTATTATTTCATTAATTTCTCTGATTGTAGTATTAATACTAGCAATATTACATGATGAATAGATTACAAGATCGTTCGCATAAAATAAATACTTACAGCGAAGTAATTTCCCTAGATCAGATACATATAAAGAGTATAATAGCGGCCCTAGAACACTACTTTGGGGAACACCTTTAAGTATTGTTCTCCAATAAGACATTGCACCATTCAGATTATCACGTATTGCTTGTTCTCTTGGATTAAGGTAACGAGTTATCCATTTTAAAGAATTATCAGAAAATCCCATACCTCTTAGTTTATTAAGTAATTTAATATGATTGACTGAGTCAAATGCTTTACTAAAATCAAAGGAAACACCAATTGTGACTTTTGAATAATCAACAGCAAAACGAATATCATCTAACAATCTGATAATAGCAGTTTGCGTATTCATGCCTTCTCTAAAAGCCGTTTGAAATTTATCTATAAAATTATTATCAACAACATATTTTAACATCTGATCATATACACAACGTTCAAAAGCTTTACTTAATACACATAAAATCGATATCGGGCGATAATCAGAGAACTTCTCAGAATCACGCTTTTTAGGCACAGGCACTACAAATGATTTTTTCCATAATTCTGGGAACTTACGGGTAGATAAAAACAAATTAAATAAGTAGGTGAATAGATGTAACATAAAAGGTAACATTATTTTATAACATTTAATTAAGAAACCATCAGGGCCAACAGAGCTCGATGTTATTCTTATAATTGACTTCTTAACTGAAACACTATTAATACGCGAAAAATTAAATTGTGATTCTAATTGAAATGTTATCTGATTAGATAAATCTAAATTATTACTATTTATGTCACTTGTTCCAGCACAATTTATATAGTAGTCATTCATTTCATCTATATTACGATTCAATAAGTGATTACTTTTATGTGTCTTTATCAAGCCGAGTACTCTAAAGTCATTCCATAATGATCGCGAATTCTTTTCGGTCATGAATCTATTTTCAAGATAATTTTTTATCCCAACCGTAATACGTTTTTTGATGAGTTTTCGCACATTCGAGTATTCAGCATATGCAAACCTAGTCCTCTTGTAAATTCTATACAATTTGCCACGCCTTCGCTGAAGATCTTTAATTTAATTTGTAATCCAGGGTGCAGATTTACGCTTCATCAACTTAGATTAAAGTGGTGCAACATTATCTAAAATATTATTCATCGATGTGTGAAGATATTCATTTACAGCATCAACTGAATCCAAATTATCATTCATTGAAATATCATTGCACATTCTTTCTAAAATATTAGCATCAGTAAAATTCCAGTTTCTGTATTGTATGACTCGTGGACAGTGTTTAGGTACTTGATAATTGTATTTAATAGAGATTAAATCATGTCCAGATAAAAATGGCTCTGATGATTGTTTGGAAAATATAACTTTGACAGGCTCACTGATCATGCAAACATCTAACCACGTATGCGTCGTAGAAGTATGATGAGTAGGTAGGTAAGGTACAAAGTGCAATTCAAAATTATCACAAAATCGTCGTAATTTCCGAGATTTGTAATCATTTACACATAAGTTAGCATTAAAATCCCCTACTAAAATTATGTCTTTATAATGCGGCATAATATCTTCCAAATCTGCTTCAAGAACATCTAAGTGTCCAGTGTTAGGTGGTCGATAAACAACTCCAATTAAAATTTTGTGTCGGACAGTCGACCATATCTCGATGCATAAATACTCAGGATATTTCGATAATAAATTTCCAGATGACAGAATGTAACGTGAAGACAACGTATTTTTGACATATATTGCAACACCACCTCCAATTCGGCCCCTATCATTTCTATACAATACATAAGACGGTAGTCGAAATTGTAAGTCTGTGGCATTATCAGTCAGCCAAGTTTCAGAAATTGCATTAACATCAAAAGAATGCACTCGAAAAAATTCTTTGAATTCTGCAAAGTGGCTATGTAGTGACTGCGCATTAAGGTGGCATAGATGTAATTCTTTAGAAACTGAGGTAGATAATGGCAAAACATTTGGCAAAGTTGGTGACAATGGAACCGCAATAAGTCAGGCAAGAAGACGCGTAATTTCATCTATACCAGTCGATGGCAAAACTCGAATAGGCTCTTGATCATCAGCAACTCTCACAAATACCGCAGAGTTAGCAATCCATAAATTTCTCGGTGCAAGTCTGGGAAATTTTTTCTTAATTTCCATACGAAGCTTATACAGTGCAGAGGGATATCGACGGTGCATATAAATTTTATCTCTTGAAAGTTCAGAGTTAGGCATAAGAAGATCAGCAGTAATTGCTTCCTTTGTATTTCTAATACAAGAGATAAATTCATTGACTTGATGTTTCGAGTTAAGCTTCACTATGATATTCCTTGGCCGTTGAGCATTTGCAGGCCTTATGTTTGATTTACCCATTCGCGCAGTAGATCTAATTTGTTGTTTAGTAATTGTCAACTTCAAGCTATTTGAGAGACCCAAAACAACTTCAGTTAGTTTTTCATCTTTTCTTTCAGGAAAGCCAGATATGACAAATTGATCTTCAAGCGCTAGTGTCTCCAGTTGCAGAGTACGTAATTCCAAATTACTACTTGTGATAATTTCCGCTGCCTTCTCAACTTGCTTTAAGACCTGATTAGATCCGGCAGAGTCAGCCTCCTCCAACTTTGAAACACGATTATTACGATCGACATAGTTCGTATTTAATGTTTCATTAGAAGCCATTAATTTACCAATCTTTTCATTAACTGATTGTATTGACGAAGCAATCGCTCCAAGATCATCCAATTTGTCAAGCTTATCAAGACTGTCCAAGTTATCTAATTTATCTAATTTATTAAGATTATCTAACTTGCTTAATTTAGCAAGTTTACTTTCAATATCCTCAGACAGTTTAAGATTGCAAACAGGACAAGTAGCAATAGCATCCTTAGCTTCTGCACGAGACTGTAAACATAGCGTTATTTTGACACATTGGGAGTGAAATAAAACTGCAGATGACAGCAACACTGCCGGTATAGATACGATAATTTTGCTAACCTCAAAGTCGCACCAAAATGTAATTGAATAATTATTAATGATATATTACGGCAATATCCGATAAAACTTATTATCACCGATTAAAAAGAAAGAATTTTGAATTAAACTCAGATAAAAGTTGAGAAAAACTAAAACTGTATAGCACCAAGTAACTCAATGTAAGAATGACAACAAAAAAACGCAGCCGCTTAGCTCGAGACCACATACATACAAGATATGTTAAGTAAATATGTAGAAATACTTTCTTAAGACAAGATACTTGCACAAGATGCATTAGCTCAGACTTGCTGTGGAATTGCTTAAGATACCTGGATATAGGTACCCTCTTCGTGATTTCGTGAGCAGTCTATTCAGTACAAGTACAGTCAGATCAGTGGCACCTACTTAATGTTCAATATTGTTTCATAGAGTCATGATTTTATTAATTTATCAATGAGAACCGTTGGAGTCACCATAGGTACTGAATTTAAAATTGAAGTGACTCAGAAATAGAAGAAACTCAAAATCTTAAGCAATTCTGCAGCAACTTTGATCTAACATTGTCATATTGTTCATATATCTTTTAAGAATTGCTGCAGACAGTTTTTACGGATTTCCGTAAGTTTTTAAGAAGAATATTAAGTTAGACTCGATAAAATCTTTGGCAAGTACACTTACAAAATACATTTTTTTCGTCTTTTTTGAATCTTTCGTAACAAGCTTCTTGAAGGGCATTCATCAAGTTACTTGCTTGAAATAATATTATTAGGGAGAATATTATTTTGACGAATGATTAAATTACATTACGCGGCCTCGCTTCTCTCTTTTCAGTAATGCCTGAAAGTGAATTGAAATGTCAAGAGAATGTGAAAATGTGTTGACAGAGTGGTACAAGTGGTACTTTCTCCGCTTCAACTAATGTGGAGAAAGATCCAGAGTCGGGCCCCAGTAATGCCAAATAATTTTTTATGTATAAAAAAATTGATAATCCTCAATTATACGGTGTATATAGTAATCAGAAGTAGATATGATTAAAACCAATTTTTTTCTTATCGGATCAAACCATTGATATTAAGGAATAAGTGCAATACGCTTAAGACATTAAAAATTCCGAGAACTAAGACCACTAAACGCAGAAATGGAACCAAAGCAATAGTGCGCGAAAATACTAGACCATCAGTTGTTCATCAGTATTTTCTAAAAGTGTTGATTAGTATTTTTTCGTAAGGGTAGGTGAAATATTCTTATAAGAAAGTTTCCCAAGTAGTATTATTTAGCAAGTCTTACATAAATCTGTATCATCAATCATCAGCTCGTCTTCATCATCAGTTTTGAACAAGTCTGCAGCAAGATACTTCCGCAGAGTACGTTAAGTAATTGTAAAGTAAGCATGCTTAAGATCAATTAGCTTGAACTTGCTGCAGAATTGCTTAAGCTACCTAGACAAGGCTAGCCACTTTGGTTTTAACCTAGTAGCTTTTGTATGACACGTCATGACGAAATTCTCTTATATGTTGTCACTTATAGAATGTTGTATAAATACCGCTATTATAAATTCATTGACAAAAGTGCTTTTTATTTTATATGAGGTTTTGTGAGTATGTGTGCAGATGGCGTTACCCATCGATAATATTTATATGGTGAGTCTATAACTTGTTTCGATTTTCATTTTATAATGAGTTTTATTGCTTTTGTAATGTATCAAAGCTCTTAGAGCTTCTTTAGAGAAATTTACTTTCCATTCTGACTTTCAGATGACATTTTTTTCGAATCCATCAGAAAACTGTTCGCAATTAGAAACTATTCTAGACCCAGAGTCACACGGAGAAATTATTCAGTTCCTCATTGGCCAAGTACAGCAGATAAATCTCAAATTAATTTAAACAGCAGTTTTTTAAACGGCACGGTGTTTTTGTAATATGTCAATTCTTACCACTTTGTGACTTAATAATTCTATAATATTACGGAACAATAACAAAGTCATTAAAAATAATTGTGAAATAACTAATAGATAAGGAAAATATTTTATTACTTTTTACATTACTTTGGTAAGTTACTAAGAGCTCTGCAAAGTAATCCATTAATTGATGATAATTTTTACTTTAAACTAGATTTTAATGACTTTGTTTTTTTATTTGATGAACTAAACCGTACACAAGCATCATTATGTCATGTGGTAATAATTTGATAAAATTCTGGTGTCTTCCTTTGTTCAAAAGCATTCGCGACGCGATATAAAATGTCCCATTTGACTATTATAGCTTCAGTTGCAACTATAAATCCTTAGCACCAACAATGCAGGCAAAAATAATTTCATTATTGGTGAGTAATTGATTTAATTTTTGATATTTCTTTATTGAAAACTTTTCGTGTCAGTAGATAGCAATTGGGTTACTGTTCTTGGAATGCAATTGCTGTAAAGGTGGAGGAAACAAAGCTGTTACTAAGGACACTTTTGATTATTTCACCCCAACATATTGGAAACTCGAAGTTACGGATCCGTTTAATATTGGATGGGAAAAATTGGATAAATATCCTATTATCTATGTGGATGGACGTAATTACTATGATCTAGGGGATGATCGTCGCGTGCCAATAAATCTAATACCTGTTGGAAATTATGAAACAATTGATAAAAATATCAACCGATTCTTTAGTGTCAGGATTTTAATGCCATCTGGCATGCGACCAAACTTTTCAAAACCGATTTCCCAATCAATTGTCGATGGAACTGTGATGGGTGTAGCTTACGCAATTGGCAGCAGTTCTTATGATGTTCTTGTATATTCTCCAGTTAATCATCAAAATGATGATAACACGGCATCTTGGAAGTTCGATCAAACAAAACCAATCAAGTCCGGAATATTTGGCAATCATATGATAGTGTACTTTTCGATTTGTAAAGCTTAGGATTAAAAAGTGTAAAAGGCCGTACATGCGGATATACACTGGAACAAAAAAAAAAAAAAAAAAAAAATCTTAAACTGAAACAGTGAAAAGTAACTAATAATTAATAAATAAATCATTTATTAGTTTATAATCAGGGACAGCTAACTAATAATTAAACTTAATTATTAGTTAGTTTTCCTTGATTCATCATGAAAAATTATTTTATTGTATTATTTATTACATGGTTTAAAAAACTAAAATTTGTTTAATAATAATATTTTTAATTGTTATTTTTAATTATGACTCACTGAAGCTGCATTATAGCCTGAGACGCTCTGTATTGAGAGCGCCCGGCATCCCGCGCGTGGTGATAAATAAATTCATATTGTTCAAACTAATCGAAAGCAGTGAAATTTTCTTCAGGGATCTTAAACTTTAACAAACAACACATGTAAACGATGAAAAAAAAACTTCATTTTTTTACCGAGACGTCAATGAAATTTTAATTTGTTTACTTAAAAGTTAATTAACAATAGGATAATAAATAAATAATTTTAAGCTATTAATATTTTAATAAAATATAGATATTTGACAATAAATCCTGAAAATTTCGATAATTTATCTTATTAATAGCTGATGGTATGGGACCAGTTGAAAAAATTATAGATCGATTTTGGGATTATTTCTTTTGGCGGCAAGCTGAAGATGATTTGTCTCCACCTAGTGCTCTCTCGTATGGTCTGCCTGTTTTAAGCTTATCAAACTTAAAAATGAGATTTATATATTGAAAAACATGAGTTATGCACAAAGAAATTATTAGCAAATTTGGAATTTGAATTTTCGTTTTAGGGTCTGTTTTTTTCTCAAAACTAAAAGCTTTTGTTATAAGTATAAGAAAGCAGAAATACTCTAAAATAGATTAATGTAACGGAAGAGGGACCGAAGTCCACCTCCGTTTTACGGGAGGCTGTTTCTACGCCCTCTTAGGATACATGCGCTTCGTAACATAATGACAGGGATGTTACTTACAACCCTATTATGCACCATAATTTAATAGTAGAGAAATATTAAGCATATGCTCATTTTAGCTTATTCTAGTATTGATGCTTAGATCAACGATCCTTTTTCGTGTGAGCGCCTAATCAACTGCTTCCACGAAACCATACCGCTCTTGGGCCAAACACTACTACCATATCAGGATAGAGAGAGACTCTGGTTGAAGCGGGCTTGGAAAGGTCCTCCGTGGTACTAGTCCCTTGAACTGGCGATCACGTTGCTTCATGATGAATGGTAAGACGCAACTTCGCCTCAATACCCTAAAAAGGATTTCCTCCAGTTATAATCAATAAGATTTCAGACATGTTACTGTCACAAACTTGCCCTTATCAATTATTAAGTGGTTGTCTAATCATCGAACTTTTCGGGCACCATGATTTCATAAACCAAAGCAATGAGGGGTTTGGTCTACTTGTTGAGAAGACTCTATATTATGAGGTGAATTAATTATCTCAATTTGAAAAATGTTAAAAGTAAAGTGAAAAATGAAAATTCGTAGAATTTACGGTGGGCGCGAAATGAAAAGCTCTTATATTTTGAAGTTTCCTATGAACTGAATTATGTCTAATCTATAAAAGTAATAGTCTTAGTATGAATTTGTTGTCGCAAGAATTTAGAAGTAACAGTTCAATTATTTTTTATTATCAAATTTCTGATTTTACTTAAAATAAAATACAGTAGACTGGTTATAAGTTACATCGGACGCTCTAGTCACTCTCATGTCAATTTCATTTTTTCCTGTAAGTAAGAGTATAGACAGAAACATAACTTATAACCAGAGTGTACTGCAAATATTCAAAATTTGGAAGTAACACTTTGGAATTAACTAGTTTTCAATACTTCTAATTCAATTAAGTAATGTAACGGGACTGAAGTCCACCTCTGTTTTACGGGAGGCCGTTACCTAATCCTTTTGAGCATACACGCATTACGGAGTCATTCCCATCTTCTGACCCAGGTGACACTCTTAGCCGAAAAATATAATTAAGTGAGGACTAAGGTGGACATTAAACGGACGTATAATCGGAATCCTGATTGCGCGTGGTATCTAACTACAGGCACCAAGAGTCCTATTTCTTTTGGGCCTAACACTACTACCATGTCAGGAAATAAAGAGACTCTGGTCGAAGTGGGCTTGGAAAAGTCCCCCGTGGTACCAGTCTCCCAGTGCTGGTCAACAGGTTGCTTATGGATAAGTGGTGGGACGCAATTTCTCCCCATACACAATGAAAAGGGTTTTCTTTCGAGTTTCAAACAAACCATTATCTGTTTATCCAGTCCCTGAGTTGTGAAACGCTTTGATCATTTAAGCCAAATCAGAAATGGAGGACGGCTTGAGAGTTGATACTTCTAATAGAGAAGGAAAATAATTATTTCAATATTAAGGGTATTTTACTAAATACAGCAACAAATAAAAAATCTGCAGAGACCATTTCGGGTGCCAGCTAAAAAGTTTCAGGAAATTTTAAGTTTTTTGTCGTAGAAAACACCAACAATCATTAAAAATCCTCACATATTTACGAATTTATCCACACAACATAATGTAACAATTTTGTTTTCAATTTATATACTGATTTATTGATTGAGTTTATTGTTATCTAATCTCTATCATTAGCAATGACTTGATATTTTTTTTTTTGTTCTACGCAGTAACCATCTGATGAATTTAATAGCTTCCGATAAATTTAATTACATTTTTTCATGACGGATTTTATGGATTATGATTTAATAACGCCTGTGTAACAATTGAGTCTAAAAAATTCACAGGTGGGACAATGCAGCTGAAAATATTTTTTCTGGTAAGTTATTATTTCATATAATTTATCTGGAAGTATCGAAAGTTCATTAGTGATTTTAATTTAAAATTAAATCTTCAAATTTAATTTGCGATTCAATGATTAGAAATAATTAAAAGATATAATTAAAAATAATAGATGAATTTTTTGTAAAATGAAATTTTCCTTTTCACTAATAAGTTGAGGCACAGTTTAGATAAGAAGGTTAGAATTTCAATTATTTCAGATTGCCGGTTTCTGGATTTTAAAATGCAATTTAAAAGTCATAAGAAAGTATTATACAGAATTAGAGAATATTCCTCTAAGATGGAAATTAGAAATGATTGAAATCTACGATAGAAATTATCCAGAAAACAATCACTTCTTATCAGATATAAGCTCATTAGGAAGATGGAAATTAAGCCCTAGAAGCATTTAGCAGCCATAGAAACTTGACTATAAATATACAAGTTCCTGAAAACTGGGACACTACTGGGTCATATTACATATCAACTACAAAACATGGCCATCGTGGCACAAAATTAAAGTTTCGTAAGCCAAGCGGTGAATTAACCACATATTGGTACCCTGAAGATAGTAATAGATCTGTTGTTAAATCATTCGAAATCAATTATACGGTACCGATTGCTTTCTACCATGTCGATGGAAAATTGATCATTGAGTTTACAATTTGTGAAATATAAATTATAATCCTTTTTTTATGTAAAGTGATTACGTCATGTATGAATTGCATGTAAAAATAAAATTGAATTAGAAAGAAATCGTACTTTCCTTAAAAAATTTTTAATGGCACCCATTAAAAATCTCAAATTTTCAGAATGTCAAGACCGAAATTTTCATGATTGCAATGAGAAAACAAATATGTGTTTTCAAAACTTAGAACTTTTTTTTTGAAGATGCTGTAATTAAATTAGTGATATTTTTCCAAAAGATTTCAAAAACAGTTAGTTGAGCAGCGACAAAATGAGCCACTGCATAATCCAGTTTAAATTTTGCTAATCCATTGCCTGAAAAGTTCCTTTACAATAAAACGTCAATTTTTCTGTTGAGAAATTAAAAATTAAATTGTTCTAACGCCAAATCTACGTAGATTTCATCTATCAAAATAATTTTGAAGTGAAACTTCTTTACGGAGGCTGAAACTGATTGTTTTGAAGCGAAAAAGGGGAGGTAGTAAAATCTCATGTCGGGTAGTATAGCATCGGGGAAAAAAGAAATCTCTGAAAATCAAAATATATATAACTAGTTTTCTACTAAATGTAACAATATATGCATATTAATTAAACGTAAAATTATAAATATGTATTGTAAAATAAGTCACTAAAAAAAATATGGTCAGTATTTAAAAATATCTATAATTAAAAAGAACTAAATTTAAAAAGTTAATAAAAAGTAATTTCTGTCAATAAAGATATACTTCCATATAAATAACTATATAAAATTTAATTGCAATAAATAAAAACATAAATAATCAAAATTAACTGTAATTATTAAGGTATAAAATCATTTAAATATATTTAAAATATTTTCTGTAATTAAATAAATGAATAAATGAAAGTATGTAGTTTTAAAGGGAACTAAAAAAAAAAATTCTAAAAACAAACATTCGCATAACTAAACATGTATATAAGAAAATTATGTAAAAATGAACATCTCGATAAATAAAATATCTATAATAAATTGACTGTTTTTGAACATCCCGATAAAATATAATATCAAATCAAATTTAATTATAGATATAGATAAAAAAAATAATCGCTCAGTTTTAAATTACTTCGAGTGATTGCGGAGTGAATGTGTAGCGTATAATAACTACGTATTTTTTGAATCCTCTTGTAGTGAAATTCACTCCGAAGGGAGGTTTATTTTCGGATTGAAACTCCCAATTAAAGATAATGCAGATATGTATAAGATCCAGATCATTCCGAATTAACTCCAAATTCTTAAAAGTGTAATGAGAGCTCTGTAAAGTAATTTATTAGTTGATGACGTTTATCTACTTCAAACTAGGTTTTAATGACTTTTTTTTTTTATTCGACAAACTTAAACGAGCACAAGCGTCATGATGTCACGTGGTAAGAATTAGATAATATTATGGTGTCTTTCTTTGTTAGAGTGTTCAGAACTCTATATAAAATAACTCATTTAACTAATATAGCTTTAGTCACAGCTATAAATCCGTAGCAACAACAATGCAGGCAAAAAAAATTTCATTTTTGGTAAGTAATAAATTAAATTTTTTATATTCTTGAATTGAAAAATCTTTGTGTCTGTAGATAGCAATAGTGTCACTGTTCTTGGAATGTTATTGCTGTACTGGTGGTGGCGGGAGCGAGGCTGTAACTAAGGATACTTTCGATAATTCTATCCCTACGTACTGGAAACTTGAAGTTACGATCACGTTTGATATGAAATGGGAAGAATTAATTAAAAGCCCTGTGATCTATGTGGATGGAGTTAATTATTATGATCTAGGTGACAATCGTCGTGTACCGATAACTTTAAAACCTGTTCGAAATAATAAAAAGGTTAATGATAATAGAAAGCAATTTTTCAGTATCAAAATAGGAATACCAACTGTTATTGAACCAGACTTTTTGAAACCAGTTAGCCACTCAACTGTTAATGGAACTTCTATAGCTCTAGCTTATACATTTGTTAGTAGTCCCTATCATTTTCTTGAATATAATTCGATTAATCATCAAAATTATGATAATGTGGAAAGTTGGAAGTTCGATTCAACAAAACCAGTCTTAGTCCGAACGTTTGGTAATCATGTAATGATGGGCTTCTTTATTCGTAAAGCTGAAGATTAACACAATTCTATTTTATTTTCTATTTCAATTAATCAATTATTAATAGTTATGATTTTCGATAATTTGAATATAAAATGTTGTTTTTATTTAAATTTCCATATCGACGAATATTCTGACTGTAACAATAATCTACTGTCATTATCATTATTTAAAATAAATTATAAAAACAACTAAACTGATGTGATTTATTATTGAAACAGTTCATTAATGGTTTAAAAATTTACCCGTTATTAGAAATTATTTGAGATCCTTAAGTCATACCGTGAAATTATTCAATTCCTGATTAGCCAAGTACAGCATAAAAATTTTAAGTAAATCTGAATAGTATTTTCGGAATCATAATAAAAAAAAAAAAAATCACCTCGCCCGAATAGAAATGGCTTTTTTTAAATGCATAAAAAAATCATTTGCAATTATAAACTGTTCAGAATTCTGACTATTTGCCAATATTTTCTGGTATTGGTAACTTCGACGGGAGTAAAAAAATTTTAGTTTAGTTCGATCAACATTAACATGAATATGATCATTTATAAAAAATTCTTGGACAATTTTACTTTTTTTTAGAGACTAATCAGAATTCTGAAATTATTTGCCAGTATTTTTCAGTGCTAGTAACTCAAAAGGTGACAAGAAATTTTCATTTCGATATGAAGAAAATTTACAAAAATATTATCATTTACATAAAATTCTTAAACGGCCAATTTCACTCTTCTTTTTTTTTTTTGAATAAAATAATGTTATTTCTGCGAAAAATAAAATGACTAAAAAAATACTAACCAAGCACAAAATATAAAAAAAATTCTTTTTAATGACTTTATTATCTGATATCTCAAAATGTACATCACTAAATATTTTTTTTTTTATCGCATTATTGTCCACATCTTACGTCATTAGAAAAGGTGTTGCTTTATAATTAATCAAATAGCTCTGATAAAATTTATTTATAGTTAGCCTAATTACTGTTATTCGACAATAAATAATTTGTTCTAGTTCTACACAGAAAAAAAGATTTATTTGAGTCAACGAAGATTTATTTGAGCCAAAGATATCGCATATTTGGATATGGCCAAATAAATATTTAATTGTGAGAAAGATATAATATATTTGAGTAGTTTAATTGCGTGAAATGAGTGATTCATTTGTGGTAAAGAAATGATCCAATCGCTACAAATAAATAAGGGCTTCAAATATATGTATAGTATAGCCAAATTTTAGGTTATTTGTCATATATTTAATATAATTACCACAAATATATCAATTACTTACCACAAATAAATGATATATTTCTGTCAAATTATAAAATTATTTGAATCAACTGTCATATTTAGTTGTACTAAATATATTTATTTGTCATTAAGAAATATTTGAAAAAAAGCCACAAATAAATTGATTTATTTGGGACAAATATGTCTTTTTTTCAGTGTAGTTGAAGCTCTGACATTCAAAAATGAAGATAACTATTTTTATATTAGTAAGTAATTCTTATAAAAAATTTTCATCGAATAAGTAAGTTACTACATACCATTTTCAATAGGCATCAATTGTCATTCCAAGATGTCAATCATTCAGAATAGAGAATTCAGAACCTCCGACCAGAAGTTATAAGGTGACGTCTCAATTTGGAATTTACGACAATACTCACTCTCATATTTCAATGATCCCCAAATTATGGAAATTAGAAGTGATTAATCGAGAACTCACAAATTTATTAGGTTATTTCTTGAAAATGAGTTGCAGGTAAGTTGGACAGTTGGAACAATTTATAAAAAATAATGATAGTTTGGATGTTGAAATTTTAATTCCTTAAAAATTTCATTTGGACAAAATGAAACCGCTTAAGGTTAAGAGGGTGAAAGAGGTAGCCATAACCATCTTTTCAATTAACGAATCAAATTGGCCATTCGTTGTTCACTCATACTCAAGTAGACGTTTAAAAAGTCCAATATTATTGGAGCTTGATACTATATAACCAATTCTAGGCTATGAAGACGAGGGGAAGTTTGGAATTATTTTTTTAGATCGAAAAATCAACGATTCCGATTTTATTAATCCTTGAGTATCATTACAATATTCAATTGTTGGCTAGTCTATTTATTCAGGAATCGAATCGTGTGATTATAAATAATTTGGAAATGAAATATTGATGGTATGGGACCAGTGAAACCATAGAAGATCAATTCCGGGAGTACTTAAAAATTGGCGGGAAATTGAAGATGATTTGGCTCCATCTGGTGCTTCCTTATATGTTTAGTATTTTAAGATTTTTAGGTGTCAAAATAAGATTCAACTATTAAAAAAAATTTGTATTGTACAAGAAAACTATTAAAGAATGAAAAATTTGAGAGTTCGTTTTTTTTATTTTAAAACTAAAAGCTTGTTTTCTATTGAAAATATTTTGGGATTCCGATACTATATGACAGTATTAATTGGTAGACATACTCTGGATGATTAATTAATTAATTAATTTAACGGGACCGAAGTCCACCTTCGTTGTACAGGAGGTCATTTCCATGCCCTTTTGGGTATAATCGCGCTTCGTAACATACTTATTATCCACCATAATATAATGACAGCAAAATATTAACTATAATCTCATTATTGGCTTACCTTAGGATCAGTGATCAGATCAAAGATCCTTTTGCGTGTGGGTGCCTCATCAACAACCACCACGAGTCCATGCCTCTCTTGGGCCAAACACTACTATCATATTAGGAAATAAAGAGACACTGGTCGAAGTGGGCTTGGAAAGGCCTCCCGTGGTACCAATTTTCTGTATTGGTCAACATGTTGCATATATTAGTGGTGAGACGCAACCATCTCAATACCCTAAAAAGGATTTCTTCCACTTATAATCACAAATATTGTAGAAATGCCATTGTTAAAGACTTGCCCTCATCCATCACTAAGTGAAAGTCTCATTGTCGAGCTATGTATACCCCCTGGTTTTATAAAATAAATCTCAGTGGTGCGGAAATACTCGTTAATGTTCGCAGAGGTACCTGTTGGCTTCCTGCAACTACAGCTTTGTAACGTATTGTATAAGGCTTAGCTTATATAGTTAGAGCTGCTAACGGTTGGAGTATTGGTAGCAAATCTCACGAAGAGAGTACCTATTCTAACAATACTCCGGATAAATTAATTAACGACAAGAGACCTTAGTCCACCTCTGCCGACCAGAAGCCGATTCCTGACCCTTTTGGTCGTACTCACGCTGCGAAATCCCTTCTTTTCTACCATAATGCGAAACATTGAGCAAGCTCAATATTGGCGGACGTTATAATTCTAGGATCAGAGATCTTTTGCGTGTGGGTGCCGAACCAACAGCCACCACGAGTCTAACCTCTCTCGGGCCAACACTGCTACACGCTGAGAATTGTATTCCACGCCTCCTCTTCAAGATTACCAAACGTAGTACCCTAACTTTAGCTCAGAATGCCACAATATTTAAAGTAAGAAACTTAAAGTATACAAGTTGCTTACTTAACTCTAGTACTGCATTCAGTTGTCACGATCTTCATTCCTTTTCTTTGTGCTCAAAGAAAGCCACGTATTTTTATTTTACTGCTGATTAATAATTTATATAATGGATAATAATAATCAAGTTTGTGATTTTGCTACAGAATTACGAAAATTGAAACGGAAACTAGATAAACAAGATGACGAAATTAATTTTCTGCCAAGACAGAAATGTAAGTTCAATAAAATAACATGCTAGTTATGTTTTATGTCATTTCAGCTTAGCAAATAAATTTTGCTTCTTTTATTATCCTTTAAGTAAGGTCTTTTTTGTTCAAGTAACGCATATTAATATATGTGATTGCTTCTAATGAACAAGTTTTCATTAAAATACTATAATGAAATGTTGTGCAAGCCACTAAATATTTTCATTTACAAAAGTTAATTGGTGTCAAGTACACTCAATTAATTTCAACCTAAAAATTTGGGTTTACTTGGGACAATATTCCTATAGTATTTATTTGGTATTGCAGATAAATCTAAAACTCGATCTCGATCAAAATCAAGATCAAGATCCAAAAGAAACAGATCAAACTCAACTGTCCGTTCCCACCACTGCTCCCATCATCGTTCACACCGCCACTCGCATCACCGTTCCCACCATCATTCTAATCGTAATCGTGATGATTCTTCACATCAGAATTAACGCCGTTCCAGGTCTTCATCAATAAATAGGCTTCAAAGGATTCCTATTATTGATATTCATTCGACTTTGTCGTCTCAACTATCAAAAAATTCCAGTTCAATTCCTTCTGTAGGCAATCCATTAAATATTCTTTCGAATAATAATTCTTCAGTTACTTCAACGATTACTCCACAACCAACTGATCCTCAGTCTACCTCATCTAGTGGTCCAGTAGCTGGTGATGCTGTAATTCCACCAATTGTCTCGGCTGATGTTCTGTCATCTTCTATTCCTCAGCCAACCAATCAGCCTGCCGATAATTCAACATCAGAAAAATCTGTTGTGAATCCAGGAAAATCAAGTGAGTCAATTCTTGTTCCAGAAATTTTGGAAGCTATGGGAAAACGTCTTGATTCAGATAACCAACGTGCTCCTGCCATTCATAATAACATTATTGTTCGTTGGGAAGATATTATCAAGAAAGGTTTACCAGAAGATGAGAGAAAAAATCTCTTTAAAAAACATCTTACTCCGGAAAATTGTGTTATATTTGAGCCTCCAAAATTAAATGCTGAGATTAAAGCTTCAGTTTTAGAACCAATTATTTCAAGAGATAACAAAATAGTTGATAAACAACGCAAAGTTTCCATCTGTTTATCCACATTAGGTTCTATGCTGGCTAGTCTTCTCAAAGGTGCTACTTTAGATTCACTCACTTTAATCTCTAATTTGAGTGGTATGGAACGTATTCTTGTAGACCTTCAACGGGATGAAACTGTAACAAGACGATTAACCATTTTTTCCAATCTCAATACATCTTTGAAATAAACATTAAATGCTACTACTGCTGATGAGTGGTTATTTGGAAAAGATCTTGCCGAGACTTTAAAGACCGCTAAGTCTCTTGAACGTTCTCCAAAAGATCTTAAGCCTTCAACTAAGTCATCTTCGAGTTTTGTCACAAGAACTTCAAAAAACTTAAAGGGTCCCCGTCGTCAACCTTACAGCCAACAGCTTCCGACGTCGGGGTAACGCAAACCGTACGGCTAGCTTCCGAAAAGCTCAAATTACCGTCAACCGATGAAAAAACAGGGGGGGGGGTCAATATCCTCCAAGAAGCGCCGATAGTCGAACCGGTAAGTGCGGTCGCAGGAAGATTCAAATATTTCTTACCTGTTTGGAAAAAATTGTTTCCGGGCAATTGCCTTTTAACCTGGATAAGTGGTTATGAAATCCCGTTTAGTAAGACACCCAAACAATCATCAATACCAAGGGAACCATGCTGGTCCAAAACTGAATTTTCTCAGTTTACTAATCATATTAATGAACTTTTAGAAAAAGGAGCAATTCAACGTTATCTGGAACGTGATGGCCAATTTATTTCTAGTATTTTTCTTACTCCTAAACCGGATGGTTCTAGTCGTTTTATCTTAAATCTTAAAAAATTAAATGAATTCATTGAAACTGAACATTTTAAGTTAGAAGATATTTGAACTGCCAGGGATTTATTACGACATCTTTGTTTTATGTCTACTCTAGATTTAAAAGACGCTTACTACTTAGTCGCTATAAAAAATTTTTCCAGAAAGTATTTGAGATTTATATTTAACGGAATTTTATATGAATTCAATTGTTTATCATTTGGGTTAAATACCGCACCATACGTTTTTACTAAATTAATGAAACCTGTTATTTCCCTTTTAAGAGAAAGAGGTTACCCTTCTGGTGTTTACATTGATGATTTTTTATTAATTGGTTATAGTTTGCAAGAATGTTGACTTAATGTTCAACAAACGATTTTATTATTAGAAAGTCTTGGATTTATTATTAATAAACAAAAAAGTGACCTTGAACCGTTACAAAAACAAAAATTTTTAGGCCTTATATTAAATTCCGCTGATATGAAAATTGAACTAACAGAATCAAAAGTTATTAATACAATTAACCTGCTTAATAAATTCAAAGTTAATTCCTGTAATAAAATTAGAGATTTTGAATCTTTTATTGGCGTTTTGGGATCTTTATGTCCTGCGGCTAAATACGTTTAAGTTTATATGAAAAGCTTAGAGCGATAAAAATTTGTTGCTTTAGAAAAAAGTAATGGTAATAATGGGGTATCAATCGTAGTATCTTCCTTAATAAGTGATGATCTTGATTGGTGGAAGCAAAACATTAACAAGATTTTTATGCCAATTAAAAGTCTCAGATTTGTATTAGAGATTTATTCAGACGCATCACTTACCGGTTGAGGTGCATGCTGTGGTACGAATAAAGCTCATGGTTTTTGGGATAAAAATGAACGTCATAATCCAATCAACTTACTGGAATTACAGGCTGCACTTTTTGGTTTAAAATGTTTTGCCAGTAATTTAAACAATTGTGATATTCTTTTGCGTATTGATAATACTACAGCTATAGCTGTATATTAATCGGATGAGTGGAATTCAACTCAAAAATCTTAGCTATGTTTCAAAATTGATTTGACAGTGGTGTGAGAAAAGAAACATTTTCATTTATGCTTCTTACATCAGTTCAAAAGAAAATGAAATCGCTGATTATGAATCGCGTCGGTTAGAACCAGAAACCGAGTACAGTTTATCTTATTGTGCTTTTAATCGGTTATGTAATAAGTTTGGTTAACCGGCAGTTGATTTGTTTGCTAGTCGCATTAATGCTTAATGTGATAATTATGTTTCGTGGAAAAAAGACCCAGGTTATTTTGCAATTGATGCTTTTACCTTAGACTGGAGCAAATTTTTCTTTTGTTTTTCCTCCTTTTTCATTAATTCTAAAATTACTAAATAAAATTGAAAATGATAATCCAAGAGGGTTATTAATAGTTCTTTTTTCGCCACCACAACCATGGTTCCCTCGGTGTATGTTATTGTTTGAAATGTCGCCAATAATTTTCAAGCCAAGCTTAAATCTTCTTTCTTCTTCTGATAGACAGCCTCATCCTCTTCACTCCCAACTTTCCCTGGTGGGAGGGCTCTTATTAAGCAAGCATTAGCTTCAAGAGGACTTTCGTCTGATACTAGTGATATAAGTTTATCTTCTTTATCTGATTCAAGTTTACGGCAATACAACACAGCTCTCAAAAAATGGTGGAATTTTTGTCATCTCACAGAAGCACCAATTTTTACCGCTAAAATTCTAGATATTTTAAGGTTTCCGATAAGTGAAGTTGATAAAGGTGCATTTTATGGTTCTATAAATTCACTCAGATCAGCTGTTGCCTTAATTTGGGGTTCAAAGTTAAGTCAAAATTCGGATGTTGAACGGTTTTGCAAAGGTGTTGCTAAAACTCGACCACCTCGTTCTAAATATGATTCTACTTGGGACCCAAAAATCGTCCTGGATTTTATTTGAAAATGGATTCCAAATAACGAAATTTCCCTAAAAAATTTAACCCTCAAAATTGCGACTTTGTTGGCGCTCACAACTGGTCAAAGAATGCAAACTTTGGCTGCAATTAATGTGTCTAATATTGAAAATTTGAATGATCATTTAGATGTAAAAATTCCTAAAACTTTAAAAACTTCAGGACTCAATAGGGTTCAACCCAATTTAGTCCTTCCTTTCTTCAATAAAGATACTCCCATCTGCGTAGCTTCAGCACTGTTAGAGTATGTCAATCGCACTAAAACTATCAGAGGAAATGAAACAACATTATTTATTTCTTGGAAAAAACCTCATAAAGCAGTTTCTTAACAATCACTGAGTAGATGGATTAAAGAAGTACTCCAATTAAGTGGTTTAGATACTTCCAAATTTTCTGCATACAGCACAAGAGATTCCTCAACGTCTATTGCTAACAAAAATAGGGTTTCCATTGATTTAATTCGAAAAACTGCAGGTTGAACGCAGTCTTCAAATCTTTTTGCAAAATTGTTGAAGACCGTACTCTTTTCGCTAAGACTATTCTAAGTACAAAAAAAAATTAACCATATTATTTATGTTTCTCATATCTTTGTATTTCCGTTAATAAAATATTACTTCCTTTTCCTTAAAAATAATTTATTTTCTATTTCTCCCGATACTTGTCTTTAAACATCTACGTTTGATGATCTTGAAGAGGCGGCGCAGAATACAATTTGACGATTAAACAAACTAACCTAAGTGAAGTTTTATGGTAATTGTATGAAGCGCCTCCTCCGAAAAGATCAGTCCCACCCTATAATAATCCTTACTAAAAATAATTTTAGTCCCTTACAGACGTATCGGTAGATCTTTAAATTATGAAGACCGTGACAACTGAATGCAGTACTAGAGTTAAATAAGCAACTTGTATATTTTAAGTTTCTTACTTTAAATATTGTGGCATTCTGAGCTGAAGTCAGGGTACTACGTTTAGTGATCTTTTCGAAGGAGGCGCTTCTTACAATTACGATAGAACTTCATTTAGGTAAGTTCGTTTAATCGTCAAATTTTATGGAAATGATTACTATCTCATGGTGGTAAAATTAATTTTTTTCTCGCGATAGCGATTAATCTTATAATTATGGTAAAGTTCACAATATGATACGTTAATAATTAAAGTACACGATGGAAATAGTTATAATCGCGGGTTTTAAATTAGTATAATAATCATTATCACAAAAATAGTAGCTATTAACATATTACATGACAAATATTACAATCACTCGATGATATTTATACTCGTATTTATATATATAGGGTTGGGGGGGGGGGGCAAAATGGGGCCCCTCAAATTTTGGATGCCTCGAAATACTTGGGGTAAAATGAGCCCCCCAAAATCTTTAACATGAAAAGTGTTTGGGCGGGGGGAGGGGCAAAATGGAACACTGAGGCGAAATGGGCCACTGAGGCAAAATGGTCCCCCCGAAATTTTTAACATGAAAAGTATTAGGGGGGGGGGGGGGGGTAAATAGGCTACCTAGAATTTGAAAACCTACGAATATTTTTTAGCCAAGCGGGTTCCTAAAGTTTTTTTAACAGAAATGATTAAAGAATTATGTTAAGGGGCAAACAAGGTCACGAGTTCAACAGCGTTACCAATTAAAATTCAATTTTTTTGAATTAATCGCATTGTAATTCAACAGAAAACTTTTAATCAAGTTGTTTTAAGGTCCAAATCTTCACTATCAACTCTTTTTTATTGATTTATTTATTTATAAAGAGGTTCAACAGCCATAAGGCCAATAACAGGGTCACATTATGATACATAAGTATAACAAAATGATGATGTGGCATCGAGTATTAGCATACAAAAAAAAAAAGTTATAAACCACTAGTGTATATAATTACCAGAACGCAGGTGGATGTAATCTTTCATTTCTTATTTATTAACCTATTATTATTATCTTTGTGTTGATTTTATTCTATTTTCTTAACTTATTAAATTATTATATTTTTATTTTACTTAATTGTATATATAGATATATTTTCATGTTTATGTATTCAAATTCATATATTGTTATTGATATTCTATTATTTCGATATATCTATTTTTCTTATTTTATTAAATTATTAAATTTTAATTTTACTTAATTATATATATAGATATATTTTATGTTTCTATATTCAAATCCATATGTTATTATTGATATTATATTTTTCAATATATCTATTAGGAGTACAAATAAGTTTCCGCCGTTTTATTGTAGATGGCGCGGCACGGAGTTTCAGTTAGCTTTCGCAGATGATAACCGGCTTAAAAAATAGTTTGGACATTCAAGAACAACATAACCTATTAATATAATTGATTTTATATTGGTAAAATATAATTTTTATAAGTTGAAAAAGTCAAAATTTGAGCCAAGTAAGCGTCATTTGCGGGAAATATTAGTTTACTTCTTTAATTTAAAGAAATCTGCTGCTGAGGCGCATCAATTGCTCGTAGAAGCATATGGTGAGGGTGCTTTGAAGGAGAGAAGGTGTCGAGAGTGGTTTCAAAAGTTTAAAAACGGTGATTTCGACGTAAGACAAAGATTGCAGTGGAAGGCCAAAAATTTACGAGGATGCAGAATTGGAGGAAGATTCATCTCAAACACAAAAAGAACTTGCTCTAACATTAGAAGTCACTCAGCAAGCAGTCTCACATCGTTTAAAATCATTAGGAATGATTCATAAACAAGGAAATTGAGTTCCGTACGAATTAAAGCCGAGAGATATTGAACGCCGATTATGCTGAAGTAAAATGTTGCTAGCTAGACATAAAAAAAAGGGTTTTTTACATCGTATCATAACTGGTGATGAGAAGTGGATACATTATGACAATCCAAAAAGAAGAAAATCATAGGGATTACCTGGCCACGCGTCAACATCAACAGCAAAACCGAATATTCACGGAAAAAAACTTATGCTGTGTATTTGGTGGGATCAGCTAGGTTTAGTGTATTATGAGTTGCTTAATCCAAGCGAAACAATTACTGGAGCCCTTTATCGAACACAATTGATGAGATTGAGCCGAGCTCTGAAGGAAAAACGCCCTCAATACTATTCTAGACACGAAAAAATTATTCTTCTGCATGACAATGCTCGTCCACATGTTGCGGCTCTCGTGAAAAAGTACTTGGAAACACTTGATTGGGAAGTGTTACCCCACCCGCCGTATTCACCAGACATTGCACCGTCCGATTATCACCTGTTCCGGTCCATGGCACATGCTCTGACGGCGCAGCGGTTCACATCTTATGAGGATACCAAAAATTGGGTTGATTCGTGGATAGCCTCAAAAGACAAGGAGTTCTTCAGACGTGGGATTCGAATGCTGCCTGAGAGATGGGAAAAAGTGGTTGCAAGTGATGGGCAATATTTTAAATAAATTTATATTACCGTTCTTCTATAATAAATATTTAATTTGTCTTAAAAAACGGCGGAAACTTATTTGTAACCCTAATATTTTTCTTATTTTACTAAATTATTAAAATTTTCATTTTACTTTGTTATATATATATATAGATATATTGTAGGATTTATATATTCAAATACATAAATTATTATTACGATTATTCATTTATTTATTTTTTAAATTTTCATTTATTTTACTTTATTTTATTTTTTTCTTATTCTTCGAAAGATAGCCTGGCTTAAGCCATGACTCCGAAATAGTGTAAATATTGTATTCTGTACTTAATGTATTAAAATATAGTTTGATTAATTTAGTGTTAATTTCCTTTACGTTCTGATAATTATACTTTTGCAAGAAGTTGTTTATTTTAGTTAATTTTATACTATATGCATAGCAAAAAGTTTCGAAACATAAAACAAGCGAGAAACATCCATTGAGTTTTGGTAGGGGCCTGTCTTACCCATCTTTTAAGAATTTTTTAATTTCGATAGACAGTAAATTAACACCAAAAACTCAGCAGAAGGAAAAAAAAAGTGAAACAAGCTGAAAAACTCACATTATCAAAGTTATTTGAGGGGGGCCTATTTTGCCCCACAATTTTCAATTTTATATTTTCATTGAACAGAGCAAATTAAGGTCAAATACTTGGCAAGGGAGTAAAAAAAAGTAAAGCACGTAAAAAAAACTAAGGATTTGAAAATGGTTTCTTAAGAGGCCCATTTACCCCCCCCCCTCCTCTGTATATATATATATATATATATATATATATATATATATATATATATATCTTATCATTTCTGTTAAAAAAATTTCAGGAACCCGTTTGGCTAAAAAATATTCGTAGGTTTTCAAAGTCTAGGTAGCCCATATAACCCCCCCCCCCTGCCAAATTTTCATGTTGAAAATTTTGGGGGGCCCATTTTGCCTCAGTGTCCTTTTTTGCCCCCCCCCCCCCTCAACCCTATATATAATGAAGTGTATAATCAAAAAGCTGTTAAGTGACTTTTACATACGCGATGGTAACTATTACCATCGCGGTATAGTAAACATTACTCTTATTGGTGAGAGTGATTGTTATTCGGGGATATTAATAGTAAGCATCATATTATTGTTTTTAATAGCATTATTGTATAAAATTCTAAAATTACCATACAGTATAGTAACTATTAAAAATCCTCGATGAGAATCATTGCCATAAAATTCTCAGCGTGTACCATCTCAGGAAATAAAGAGACTCTGGCCACAGTGGGCACGGAAAGTGGCCCCCCATGGTACCAGACTCTATCACCGGTCAACTGGTTGCAGAATAGTGGTGAGTTGCAACTGCTTCTCAATGCCCTAAAAAGAATTTCTTGCACATTATAATCACTAAGATTTCAGACACGCCATTATACACACTTGCCCTCATCCATCACTTAGTGATCTCTTATCTACGAGTTTTTTCGGGCGCCATGATCTCTTAAGACGAAACATGGCGGAGTATGGCCCATTCGAGAAATACTCCGGATGAAGGAGGGATATAATTTCAATTTGAAAAATGCTATTCCAAATTCAGCAACAGAAAAAATTGATAATCTGTAGAATTCACGTAAGGCGCCAAATGGAAAATGTTAATATTTTCGAAGTTTTCTATGATCTAGTCAATGAATAGTCTAGTAATTTATAAAAATAATCAAATAGGCATGAGTTTACTGTCAAAAAAAAAAAAAAAATCTGGGCATCGGTTGGTCCTGTGGGCCAGCCCCGGAACTTCCCGCTGTTTTCGAGCTCTAAGAGCTCGAAAACATTAGTATAAATACATTTTCGAGCTCGAAAATACCTTTGGTTCCCTTTTTTTATAAGCTTTCCAAGCTCAAAAGGGTTACGTTTTATAAAAAAATTGATAAATTTTGAGTCCAAAATAATTAATTAACAAGCGTTTTTTATATATTTATTCACAACTATGTTCGATAATTAGCTCAAAAATAAGTTTTCGTGATACGTTGTATCTATATCGTGTATGAATATTGTGGTACAAGCGATCATGACGATTTTTGAGCAGTCACTTCCAATAACTTACATAAAGAAGAACTTATTAGTTTTGAGTAATGTTGTTCGGTAATTATGATGTTATACGATGAAAAAAGCAGATATAGATTTTACATTTATTATACCGTTGACGATATCTCTTGAACGGGTTATCTGATTGGAACGTTCTTGGCAGCAATCGAATGCTTTTATCGAGTTCTAGAGCTGATTAGGTTTTGGAATTGATCGATTCGATAGTTTCCGAAATATTAACGAAAAACGGAAAAAAAATCGATTTTTTTTTTATTCTTTCGTCGACGATATCTCTCGAACGGATTATCCGATTAAGACGTTTAGGTGGCAATCGGCGCGTTTCATTGAGTTCTAGAGCTGATAGAATTTTGTGAATGATTGGTTTAGTCATTACGACGATATTCGCAAAAAACAGTTTTCTGCTATTTCTTTCGTCGACAATATCATTCGAACGGACTATCTGATTGAGACGTTCTTGGTGGCAATTGAAAGCTTTTATGGAGTTCTAGAGCTGATTAGATTTTGGAATCAATCCATCCAACGGTTTTCAAAACATCCAAAAAAAACGAAAAGAAAAAAATATTTTTTTTCGTATTTCTTACATATCTCAGTCTATTTAGGTTTAGGTTTCCACTTATTAAATTGGTGTATTACCGTACGATGGACGGTGTGACTCAATAAGTTATAGATTAAATTGAACGGAATATAGTATAGTGCCGGATAGTTCAACTGGTAGAGCACTCGGCGCGATACCGACATGGTCTGGATGCGATTCCCAGTTCGGGCTATCTATACTTTTTTCAATTTATAGATAAATTGGGAAAAATATAGACAAATTTATAGATAAATTGAGAAAAATATAGATAGCCCGAACTGGGAATCGAACCCAGACCATGTCGGTATCGCGCCGAGTGCTCTACCAGTTGAGCTATCTGGCACTATACTATATTCCGTTCAATTTAATCTATAACTTATTGAGCCACACCGTCCATCGTACGGTAATACACCAATTTAATAAGTGGAAACCTAAACATGCAAACCTTCTCAATAAGACAATTTATAGATAAATTGAGAAAAATATAGATAGCCCGAACTGGGAATCGAACCCAGACCATGTCGGTATCGCACCGAGTGCTCTACCAGTTGAGCTATCTGGCACTATACTATATTCCGTTCAATTTAATCTATAACTTATTGAGCCACACCGTCCATCGTACGGTAATACACCAATTTAATAAGTGGAAACCTAAACATGCAAACCTTCTCAATAAGACAATTTATAGATAAATTGAGAAAAATATAGATAGCCCGAACAGGGAATCGCACCCAGACCATGTCGGTATCGCGCCGAGTGCTCTAGCAGTTGAGCTATCCGGCACTATACTATATTCCGTTCAATTTAATCTATAACTTATTGAGCCACACCGTCCATCGTACGGTAATACACCAATTTAATAAGTGGAAACCTAAACATGCAAACCTTCTCAATAAGACAATTTATAGATAAATTGAGAAAAATATAGATAGCCCGAACTGGGAATCGAACCCAGACCATGTCGGTATCGCACCGAGTGCTCTACCAGTTGAGCTATCTGGCACTATACTATATTCCGTTCAATTTAATCTATAACTTATTGAGCCACACCGTCCATCGTACGGTAATACACCAATTTAATAAGTGGAAACCTAAACATGCAAACCTTCTCAATAAGACAATTTATAGATAAATTGAGAAAAATATAGATAGCCCGAACAGGGAATCGCACCCAGACCATGTCGGTATCGCGCCGAGTGCTCTAGCAGTTGAGCTATCCGGCACTATACTATATTCCGTTCAATTTAATCTATAACTTATTGAGCCACACCGTCCATCGTACGGTAATACACCAATTTAATAAGTGGAAACCTAAACATGCAAACCTTCTCAATCAGACAATTTATAGATTTGACCAAATGATCTAAAATTTTCTGGAAATCTTAGTTCAGAAGGAATCTTTCAAATGCTGCAAGAACCATCTAAATCGGTTCATTCATTGAAAAGATATGAGAGGTTTACATCCACACACACACGCACACACACATACAGACATCGCTCTGAAAATGTCTGAGTAGCATCCTCGCACCTTCAAACTTCAACATATGATAAAAACCCGATTTTTGAAAATCGGGGTGAAACCAATAACTTCCCGAATTTTTTGAAAATCATCGATTTTCTTAGCGGGAAGTTAAAAAAACAATAATCTAATATTCCTCATATTGAAATCCGAAGATTCCACTCGCAATGAAAAAACTATCCACAATATAAAAGTAGCACATGACAATTTTCGAGTTTTTTTATTTTAAATAAAGCAGAAAAATAATTATTCCGATCTAAAAAATATTTTCTTAAGTACAGTAAAAAAAATTCGTGGGGGCCATTTTGGGTGCTAACTATAAATTTTCATGAGTTTTTAAGTTTTTTGTAATGAAAAACGCTAAAAAACTTAAAAATCATCGATTACGTACGAATTTATCTTCACAACGTAAAATAATAATTATGATTTTAATCATTACATTGATTCATTGATCGACTTAGTTTTTTCTTATCGATGTCATTAGCAACAACTTCCTCATATATGTTGTTATTTTTTTTCTACACAATAAACTTCTGACTTTAATAGTTTCCGGTAAATTTCATCATATTTATCATTACAGCTTTTATAAATTTATCATTCAATATCACCTGCGTTACAATTTAGTCTAAAGAAATTCACAAGCGTGACAATGCAGCTAAGAATATTTTTTCTGGTAAGTTATTATTTCATGTATTATTCGGAATTATCGATATTTCTTGAGTAATTTTAATGTCAAATTAAATCTTAAAATTTAATTTTCGATTTAATTACTAGAAATTATTAAAAGATATAATTAAAAGTAATAGATTAATTTTCTATCGAATGAAATTTTCCACAGATAAATAATAGGGAATTTCAATGTTTACTCAATAGTTGAGATATAGTTGAAATATAAAAGTGAGAATTTTAATTATTTCAGATCGCTGGTTTGTTGATTTCAAAATGCAATTTAAAAGCTGTCGAAAAACATTTTACTGAATCGATGAATATTCCTTTGGGTTGGCGTTTGGAAATGATCAAAATGACGGATTACTTTAGTTGTACAGAAAATCGTCGTTTCATTTCTGATCTGAGCTTAATAGGAAGTTGGAAATTAAACCCTCTTCAAAAATTGGTAACACCTAGCAATTTAATTATAAATGTAAAAGTTCCTGAAAACTGGGAAGCCATTAATATTACTTCGAAAAGAATATCAAGAAATAACCATACTGCTGTAGAATTAAAAATCAAGGAACCACGAGCTCCATTCAACACTTTCAGTTACCCTGAAGATAGCGATGGATCTGTTGTTAGATCATTTGAAATCGATCATACGATACCAATAATTTTCTGCCTCTTAGATGGAAGAATGTTCATTGAGCTTACACTTCGTGAAATATAAACTGTAATGCACTTTCGATGTTAAGTGGTTACGTTATGTATGAATTGCATGTGAAAATAAAACAAAATTCAAAAAAACAATATTTTTATTCAAAAGCTTTAAATGGAACCCATCAATAAATTTTAAATTTGCAGATTGTCGTAACCCAGATTTTCATTATCGTAATGAGAAAACAATTACGTGTTTTCACAGCTTAGAACCTCTTTCATAGAAAGCGACTTGTTCAGCTTTGTAACTGATTCAGTTTTTTCATTTTTTTCTGTCATATAATTACTTAATTGTACTAAATGTACATTCCAATAGTAAATATGTAAAATTAACCAGCAATCGACATGTACTGTAAGGAATAAGGCGACTCGTATCAGCAAGGTTTCAAGGTATGGTTTATTCAGTTTTGACAATCGGAATTGCTGCAAAAATAAAATTTTCTCACTGAGTCTTTATGCAACAGACAAAAATAAGGGGATAGTTATATGTGGCATTGAAGGCATTCACGTAATCAATTTTTCAACTATAAAAGACCTTACATTCACCGATCGGTACATAAAAGTTTTTGAAAATTTAATGAAACATTATTGGTAAGAAATTATTACTTTTGCTTCTACATTATTAATTATTTGGATTTAATAGTGCATTGTGTGACAAGGGATAAAACAACGATTTCAGAACGGAATAAAGTTGGCTGACATCTCCCGTAGAAATTTGAGTGCAATTGAAATAACCTCGGATAAATGCTGGTAAATTCATGATTTCCATGGATTCCATAAAGCTTGACCTGTAGGGGAGACCGGGATGCTAAGGAATCCTGGGGCACGGCGGCCCCCCTCAAAAATTTTGTAAAAATTTTTTTTTTTCATTTTTGGTCAAATCATGATACCTCTGATGTTTTAAAGATATTTTAGGCTGATTTGAAATATCTGGGGCATAATGGACCACTTGAAAAAAAATTTGCGACAGAAAAAAATTTTTTTTTTTTAAACTAAAATGAATTTGAAAAATTTATTGATTAAAGCTTTTTAGGTCAATAGATTATATTGTGGTTAAAATAAAAAAATACAAATTTCAATAAAACTGGTTATATCAGCTAAATAAAAATTTTTTTAATAAATTTGAAGTCCATGGGATTATGAAGTTACGGAAATAGTCTACTTGTGCGTAAAATCTTTTTTTTCAATAAAAAAAAAAAAAAAAATTTTAAGCTTTTTTTAGAGAGAGGCCGTCGTGCCCCAAAAAAAAATTTTTTTTTTGAGTTTTGGTAAAATCTTAATGGATTTGCCTAAGAGAGGACCAAATTAGGTTGACCTATAAATTAAAAGCTATAAAAAATAATAATCGGCTTAAGGGGGCCGTCGTGCCCCGGTCTCCCCTATGTTGTTGAATTTTACATAATGACGCCACAATACAAATTTCTGAGTTGTAAAAAATGAATAATTAAGTTATAAAAATACGAAAATAATTTAAGGTATTAGTTACATATTTTGAATCAATATTAAAAATTTTTGAGCGACGTTTAGAAATCTCTATTTTGAGCTAAAAATTTCAGCATGTACATGATTTTACCGATAGAAAGTATTCCCGCCGCGACAAAGAAAAAATAAAAAAAAAAAATTTAATTTCAATCATTTTATAATTTTTCGAAATTCTTGAGCAAATCCTTAAAAGTTTTTTTCAAACTGCGTTTTGGATAGGGTTCTTAAAATATTTAATGCCAAAAAATTTCCATGTGAGACTCGGAATCAAAAATTGTCTATTTTTTGGGCCACCCTAATATATATGTAAAGATATATATGAAAGTGTACAAACTATAGACAGAAATAATTAAAATTTTTTATTTGAATGTCATCGTCATATGACCTCATTTAACCTCTTTTGAATATAAATGTAAATGTCAACAATTTTATCAAGTGAAATTTAAATTGACAGCACAAGTAGGACAGCTATTAATTCTATCCAAACGTTATATATTAATTCATTGTATTGTCTAATAGTCAAGTGTTAACAAGACTTAATAATAGACACACGACCTATTATATAAAAAAAAAATATGTGTATCAATTACACTTCCGATATTAAATTTTTTATTAATTGATGATCTCATATCACTTTGAATCAGCAGATCGTTTGTTAATATAGAATTTCGAACATTATATTTATGTTTAAATCCAATAAATGAATTATTGTGTTACTTATTTCCGGTCTTGACAAAACTGATTCGATTAAGAATTTTTTTTTTAACTTTCCGCTAAGAAAATTATACATTTTAAAAATTCGGGATTATTGTTTTCATTCCGATTTTCGGAAATCGAGTTTTCGTCAGATGTTGACATTTTGAGATCCTAGGAAGCTATTCTGACCATTATCAGAATGATGTCCGAGTGGCTGTATGTGTGTGTGTGTATATGTGTGTAAACCTATCATAACTTTTGAACTAATTAACTGTTTTAAATCGTTTCTGCGGTAATTGAAAGAGGTTGTAGGCCGTCAACTTTTCGGAAAATTTCAGATAATTTGATCGACTAGACTCGAAGATAATTGAGAATCACGAAAAAAAATAAAACTTTTTATTTTTTTTTTTTTTTTTTAATTTCTCAAAAACGAATTCAACGTTCGAGTCTAAAATCTAGTCAGCTTTAAAACTTAATAAGACACGTCGATTGCCGCCTCAACCATCTCAATCGGGTTATTCGTTCAAGAGATATCGTGGGAGAAACAAATGGTAAAAAAAAAGTTTTTTGCGAATACCTTTAAAACGACTGCATTCATCATTTCCAAAATTTAATTAGCTTAAAAAATAAGTAAAACGCGCTGACTGCTACATTGAAAATCAAAACCTGTCAATTAGTTTAAAAGATATCGTCGAGAAAGAGTTCAAAAAATGACATTTTATGTCATTTTCCCCGGATAAATAATGATATAATGTACTATAATGTATTTGAGTTCGAAAATCTCGTAACAAACCATCCAAGAGTATTTTCGACATCCAAGAGTATTTTTGAGCTCAAAGAGCTTGAAAATAGTGGGAAGTATTAGGGAGGGCCTGCAAGGGCCAACCGATGCCCAGATTTTTTATACTATTTTACGAATAATATCGTTGTCATAGACTATCTCAATTTTAGTAATTAATTAATCTAGGAAAATAAAATTTAAAAAAAAAATTGTTTTTTTTTAGATTTTGTAAGTAACTGGAGAGAGATCTTAAATATTGCAGAAGAGTCAAATAGGGTATAGAAAACTTTAATGATAAAAATTTGGAAGTATTAATTTGAGCTTGGAAATGAATTCAAGATTCGATATCTCGTAAGCTAATAATCGAAGATTGATAACATACAAACAAAAATTATAGGTAAAATCATAATCTTTACAATTACACCTGTCCCATGGCTCGATCCGAATAAGTTTGAAAAATATATATTTTTTAAGTTAAAACAAAAATGGCACAGATTAAAAAATTGTGGAATAGAATTTAGAGCCGATTTAAAAAAACAATATTTTTAAAAACTTATAGGGGAAGTTGATCATTAAAAAATAAGATTTTTAGCAAAAAATCTGATCTTTTTAGAAAAAAATGTAAATTTTTTTTTCGTTATGAGTTTGTAAGTTATAATTGTTTTAAATTTTATCCGTAAAGAAATATTGAAAAATAATTTATTTTTAATGCTTATTATTATTATTCTTATTATTCTTATAATTGTTTGATAAAAAAAAATTTTACCTTCCTCAACATCTTTACAATATATTTTACATAACAATAAATTTATATGATCCTTAAAAAAAAAAATATCAACTTTATTCCCAGTTCCGGGAATAGAAAGATATCGCGATATTCCGTGGAATTACCCTCCAATCATAAATTTCACAGTTACAGTTACTTTAATATTTTACAGATACAATAAGTAACACCTTCGGTAACATATTACCACAAATAAAAGCCTTTAGAACAACGTTTATAGTCAATAATTCGTGATCAAACGATACCAAGAAATGAAAAAAAATTTTTTTATCGATTTCAAAACCATCTTAGATACGTGAAATATTTTTTGTATAAAATATTAAAGTCATTTATTTACAGTACAGATTGAATTAAATATAGACTTTTTTAAATTCAAAAACTAAAATTCGTATCAAATTCATTTCTTGAAATTCAAATTTCAATTCTGGCTCAACACTGATTTTTTTCTCAGTAGTAGGAGAGAGGTGCTGCAGTTGTAACAAGGGGCAGTTGTAACACTCAATGAAAAACTATTACAAAAACTAAAAATTATTATTATCCTTTTTTTAACTTATTCAAAAGAGTAAATTATTGATGAGATCAAAGTTTTAGTTATTAATCTTGTTCCGATATTAAAATATTGAGAATTGTTGAAAATACGCGTGAAAACTTTTTTTTGTACGCTTCACAATTTTTTAAATAACAAATTTGTTTTCTAATGTTATGATGTGAGACTTGTATTCATACTTTAAGGGACATATCAAGAGTATTGTATAATCGAATTTTATATCAATTTACTGATTTTTGTTATTGTAATTAGACTTTTATTAACAATTCTGCGTGAGGGTCAATTGTAACACTTGAACGAGTAGCAATTGTAACACTCAGAGTCGTGTATGGGATCTGCGCAAACTGTAT
Organism: Microplitis deprimator; assembly: GCA_964016945.1. Classification (NCBI taxonomy): domain Eukaryota; kingdom Metazoa; phylum Arthropoda; class Insecta; order Hymenoptera; family Braconidae; genus Microplitis; species Microplitis deprimator. The sequence continues at coordinate 2,256,629 of OZ024713.1, forward strand.
GCGCCACAAATCTACTCTAGGATAGTGTAGTTTTAATATTTGTAAATGTTTAATAATTTATATTAAAGATACAAATATATGTGATACTTTAAGTTTAAATACTTGACTTTAAGAGTTAATTAAGTATAATAGTATGGATTAAGAATGAATAATAAAAGCAATTTGGTGAAAAATATCTATTTCGTTCCGTGTTACAATTGCCCCTGCACTGTGTTACAATTGCAGCCCACGCGCGCCGCCATCTTGGCTCCTGACTTTAGTTAAATAAATTGATTTTTTAATAAGTTAACATTGACTTTTTACTAATTAACTAAGTCAGTCACATAAAAGATACTATCAGCTAACTTTCTGACAGTTCTTAAGTTTACTATCTTGAAAAAAACAAACGGAATCGAAAAAATAAAATTTTTTGTTACAACTGCAGCACCTCTTTCCTACCAGTGAATTTCACTGGATCAATCAGTAATTTTGTTTCACTGAAGCAAACAGTTAATTTTACTGGTTACTTAGTTACCATTACACAGAAACAAATAGTAATTTTTACTGAATTCATCAGTGATAAGATTTCACTGATTCATTCAGTGCTGAATTCTCACGGATCTTATTAGTAATCAAATTTAACAAATTAAATTGGTATTGATTAATTACTGTGACTCAGTAAGAGTACACTTTCATTTACATCTTGTAAGAATGCAAATGTGTTTGATAAAATTGAAAAAAAAAAAAATAACTGAGTTCATAGGCTTAGTAAACGATTAGGAACCAGTACCCAATCACTTTTTGTGGTTATATTTTATTTTTTCTGAAACTCATCAATTCGAATTTAAAGATGAATAATTCTTATGCAAATAGAAAACAGAAACCAAAGAGTTGGGTATGAGTAAAATCACTGTGGACTTAATAAGCTTGGAAAGATCCACCGAGTTTACGAATATAAGCTAAGAGACTATAAAGAGAAGAAGGAGAAGAAGAAGAAGAAGAAGAAGAAGAAGAAGAAGAAGAAGAAGAAGAAGAAGAAGAAGAAGAAGAGGAAGTAGCTGGAGATGAAGAAGTAGAAGTAGATCGAGATTGAGACTGAGACTGAGATGTAAGTGGAAAATTGTTGGATGATGCGAAAACTTTTGGTTTATTAGTCTAGGCTACTCCTTCTATTCGAGAATCTCAGCTTTATACGCTCAGGAAAACTCGAAGAAAACTAATAGTCATATTGCCAAGTTATATACTTACCGATAAAACTCTTATTAATTATTAATTTATAATTTTTTTTTTTTTATAATTCCACTAGCTTATAGATTTAAAATTCAAAGAGCTTGAGACATTATAGGAATTAATTTAGCAAAAAAAAAGCTATCTTTGTAATAATAAATTTTAGTCCACGAGATAAACGCAATTACTGATTTCCGAAATTTACAATTTCTAATTTTTTTATTTTTTTTTGTGGCCGGGCGCTATTGATAGAAAATTTCATTTATCACATTATCTGTCAAATTTACGAAAAAAATATATTCATACTTATTTGTAGAGCATAAAATTTTCTATAGAAAATGTTTTTTGCAATTTCTCATTAAAATGCATAACTTCGGTGTTAAAAAAATTTTGATGATTTTTCATATTTTCAAAATCTTTAAAAAAAAAATTATCGTCTGCATTTAAAAATAGGCTTCGACCTTTGCAATCATTTTTTTTTCTCTCAATTCATAGAATCTGAGTTAGAATTTTTAGCAAAAAAAAAAAAATCAGCAAAAAAAAAGATATCGAATTTCTTCTTTGATCTCAATTGATCCTACCGACGATCGATTGGAATTTTTAGCTCCTGAATCCTTTGGTATTTTCACACGCTTCTCTTATATATATATATTTTTTTTTCTGCGAAAAAATTCTAGAACTTTTTATTTTTTTTCAATTAATTAAATGAAGTAATTATCACTATTATGTATATATATATATATTATTATTATTAATTTATAATATGGTAATAAATAAATTAATAATATGTAATCATCTAATGCATTTAAATTAATTAAAGGCGTTGTCTCTTTATGATATCAAACACGCATACGTTAATCTCATTTATTATTTGTCATCGAACGGAAATTACCTTCATATATTTTTATTATTTTTATTTGTCATTATTACTATCACCAGTAATTATTATTTTTATCTAAATAAATATACTGACATGTATTTTATTCTCTTTCAATTGAAACAGAAATTTTTGTTAAATGAAATTGCAATCATTTCAGTCAATATTGAATTTATGAAAAAAATATAGAGATGCAAAAGTGTAAAGCTGTAAATTTCTTACCTTAAATATATATATTTCATATACGTTTGATTAATGTACTTACGTACAATTTCACATAATTAGATCTCACTGAAACCAGATTCTCTGCAAAATGGCGTACCAATTATATGTTAAAAATTTATTACATATTGCATGGAATATAAGTTTTTTACAATAACGCCTTTTACAAGAAACACTAAGTAACTTGGATGATGTAAAGATGAAAAAAAAAATCAGTTTATCGGTTGACCCTGCGGGCCAGCTTCAAAACTTCCCGCTGTTTTCGAGCTCCTTAAGCTCGAAAATATTGTTGCGAGTATATTTTCCAGCTCGAAAATACTTTTGTAAGCATTTGTTTTCGAAAAAAATCGCTTTTTACCATTTTTTCTCCAACGATATCTCTCGAAAGAATAAACCGATTGAGACGGTTAAGTTGGCAATCGACGCGTTTTATTGAGTTCTACTGCTGATCAGATTTTGAAATTGATTTATGAAGTCGTTTTTGAGAAATTTCGAAAATACTCAAAAAAAATTTTTTTTTTAATTCTTTCGTTCACGGTTTCTCTTGAACAAATGAACCGATTTTGATGGTTGAGGTGATATTCGACGCGGCTTATAAAGTTTCAGAGCTCAGTTGATTTTGGAATCAATCCATCGAGCACATTACAAGTTATCAAAAAAAAAAACCTTTTTGAAAAACGTTTATTTTTGGAATATCTCTAAGCGAGCCCTACCGATCAAGCTCATTTTTTTCCAGCTTTTAGATATTGACAAGCCGCGTCGAATGACACCTTGATAATCAAAATCGGTTCATCTGTTTAAAAGTTACAGATAGTTACATACGTACGTACGTACATACACACATACACTCAGACATCATCGTGAAATTAGTCAGCATAGCTTCCTAGAACCTCAAAACGTCGAGATCTCTCAGAAATTTGATTTTCGAAAATCGGACCGAAACCAACAATTTCCCGAATTTTTGAAAATTTTCAATTTCCTTAACGGGAAGTTAAAAATAATAAATAATAATAATAATAATAATAATAATAATAATAATAATAATAATAATAATAATAATAATAATAATAATAATAATAATAATAATAATAATAATAATAATAATAATAATAATAATAATAATAATAATAATAATAATAATTATAATAATAATAATAATAATAATAATAATAATTATAATAATAATAATAATAATAATAATAATAATAATAATAATAATAATAATAATAATAATAATAATAATAATAATAATAATAATAATAATAATAATAATAATAAAAATAATAATACTGATAAAATGTGGTTGTTGAGATAGAAAATATACTTATGATGACACATATCACACACGTGTGTGTTGTATTAAAGTAGTAAGATATAAATAATACAAGCCATGAACAAAGATGCCGTCGTTAAAACCATTTGTTCGAATTTAAATTATAATTATACATTACACGATTTATTCATACGAACTCTTATATTTTTAATTTATCTATTTCAATTATTATAAGAACAATATATATGAATAATCCTATTACCTAATATTTATCAAAAACAATACACAATTTTTTAAAATTATTTTTTAAGTTTCAAGATCTGTAACTTTAAAATCGATATATTTATCGCAAAAATAATTGTCTTCTTTTTTGTAGAAAATTTAATGATCTAAAAGTTTGTGTTCTTTACTTTTTTCCATAAGATCAATAATTATGGTGATAATTGATAATTACTTGTAAAATAAATTTATTACAAACAATGATTAATTCAAATTAAATTTTCTACAGCTTGTAATTCTATAAGAATCCATTTTTACGAAAATTTATAACAGACATGTTTTGACGGAAATTTTGTGTGTCTACAAAAAAAGTTGAGTTCATTTTTTTCATAAACTTGATACGTAATGAGATAAAAGCAATTGAATGACGAAGAAAAAAAATTCAATTCGCAAATGAGAAAAAATATTGAAATTTATTTTTTATTTCGATAAAAAAAATTAATAAAATAAGCATGGATTTAAAAAATGTAATATAAACATAAACAAGGTTTTTTTTTTATTTTCTAGTCACCTCGGAGCCACTATTACACCTTGCTCCGATATCTCATCGCCGAATCAGAGACAAAAAGAACGAAAGCCATAAAAATAGAAAACGTGTCAACTAGAATTTTTTTTTTTTTTTTTTTTTTATAAACAAAAAAATTATAATGAAGCGTTTTCTATTTTATTGAGGTAAATGACAACTCCGTAGATCGGAGAATCGACAAAAAAATTTATCCATTTTTATTTTTTAAAACGATTTTAAGATAAAGATTGCGTTTGATTTGTGACGACATTTATTTTTTTATTTTTATTGAAACCATGATCACGTATTTTTAATATTTCCCAACTTCTACAGGTTTAGATTAATGACATCCGATTGATAAATCTATGAAAATAATTACTGGAAAAAATAAAAAAAAAAAGATTCTCACATTTTCAAATTTTTCAACATCAAGATCCGGTGATTTATCGAAAAAACTCATTTAACTTATCAACTATTAAATTTGTGATGAAAATATTAGAATACTTTTTTGAAGTTTGAAAAAAATTTACAATTAAAATTTTTAGAAAATAATTTTTTTTTTTCATTCCTGTAGTTTGATGAAATTTTTTAATTATATATTTATAATGGTGATTACACAGGTGATGAAGTTTACCTGAAATTCTAAAACCCGTTGGTTTAAATTCTACGAAAATAAAAAATAAGTTGGTGACATTTTTATAGCACACGTGATCATCACCTCGTACATGTGTCAATCTGATTAACCGATATAATGATTACTGAGAATGAGAAAAAGAAATCTCAAATTAATTTTTTTTATTGTAATTAATAAAATAAACAAATTAAATTTATGTCTCTGCTTTAATTGCCGCCAAGTGACGAGAATTTGAATAAAATACTAAATTCACACATCATTAGTTATAAATACAAAAATTTATCAAAACTTCTTAGTAAACAACTTATAAATTACTTTTTTTTTTATTAGAATCGAGAAAAATTCAAAATTTGATCAAAGTTCATAAATTCGGATTTTTGAAATTTTGAATTTTGCCGCCGTAACTTCGAAAAATTTTTTAAAACGATTTAAATTGATTTTGCTAATTGTATGCCATACATTCACAAAGCCTTCGTGGTATCAATGAAAAATCGCTAATAGTTTTCAAATGCCAGTGACTTTTCGAAGACTTCTCTTCGAAAAAGGTTTTTTTGAATAAATTTTAAAAATACTTTTAATAATTTTATTTTAGTAAAATAATCTTTTTTCTGTAGTTCTTTAAAAGTAAAATATAGATATGAACTTCGAAAAATCGATAAATTGACCACAAAGTTATAAATGTTGAAAAAATCTTCGAGAATTTAAAATTTGAAATTCGGGATATTCATTTATCAGCCCGTAGTTTATATAATATTTCTCAAATTGACTAGAATTTTTTCCGACATTTTCGGGGTATGGAGAATCGCATACTCGGCCAGTTTGCCTTTAGGACCTGAAATAGTTTCTAATTGCGAACGAAATTTCAATTTCACGCAAGAAGGCTCAAATTTCGTTTTTGTTCAAATTCATTCGAACAACTTTTTTTTCTTTGTATTCTTGAACCAAGCTTACAAATAAGACGTGAAAAATCAGAATCAAGGGCTCGCAATCGAAAAAAAATTGAAGAAAATCTCGAAAAATCAAAATTTCGAAGTTTGGGATTTTGAGTTATTGGCCGTAGTTTTCAAAATACTTCTCAAATTGATTAGAATTTTTTCGGTTATTTTCGGAGTATAGAGCCACATCTTTTCGCTTAGTTTGGCTTTGGGATCTCAAATAGTTTCTTATTCCGAACGTAATTTAAATTTTGCCAAAGAAGACTTGATTTTGTTTTTCGTTTGAATTTATCCAAATAATTTTTTTCCAAACTATCAAAGCTTGTTACACTGAAAAATCAATAGAAAACTCTCAAGAAAGGTAATAGAAGAACGTGATTACTTATGCAAATCGACTTTTCTCAATAAATTGACACATTCGCTACCGCAATTAAATTATCCCGTCTTAATAAATTATTCGCACTATAAATTAAATTAACAAGTTGAATGTCACTTAATTATAACTGACAATTGATTGACAGCTGTCTTAAATACAAAATTAATATTAAATCACTCAGCTCGATAATTCGAATCTTTGAAGCCTCAATTCAATTTTCCTCAAATTTCGACCCTATTTAATTTATTAATTTACTTTACTCGTACGTTCTAATTTAGATAGTTGAAATGAATGTAATTAATTTTTATTCAACAGTATTACTCATACAAGAGATCGTAAAGGATCCAGATGCTGGAAATATGAAATAAGATAGAAGGAATACGAGAAAAGTGAGCATTTGTACAAAAAAAAAAAAAATAAATAAAATAAAAATCCTATGTCTCGACCGCAACATTTTTGTCTTTTACAAAATTATGTATTCCACAAGCTTCTACCATATCTCTCAAAGCATAACAAGTTATATTCTTTGTCTTTCATTTTCTCTCTTGCTTCCTCTTTGAATATCTGCATCTACATCCTTTAGATCCTTCATTTATTTATTTTTAGATTTTTTTCACCGTCAACCATTCAAAAGAACTATCGCACTCTTTGCTTCTATATATTATTATTATTATTATTATTATTATTATTATTATTATTATTATTATTATTATTATTATTATTATTATTATTATTATTATTATTATTATTATTATTATTATTATTATTATTATTATTATTATTATTATTATTATTATTATTATTATTATTATTATTATTATTATTATTATTATTATTATTATTATTATTATTATTATTATTATTATTATTATTATTATTATTATTATTATTATTATTATTATTATTATTATTATTATTATTATTATTATTATTATTATTATTATTATTATTATTATTATTATTATTATTATTATTATTATTATTATTATTATTATTATTATTATTATTATTATTATTATTATTATTATTATTATTTTCATTATTATTATTATTATTATTATTATTATTATTATTATTATTATTATTATTATTATTATTATTATTATTATTATTATTATTATTATTATTTTCATTATTATTATTATTATTATTATTTTCATTATTATTATTATTATTATTATTATTATTATTATTATTATTATTATTATTATTATTATTATTATTATTATTATTATTATTATTATTATTATTATTATTATTATTATTATTATTATTATTATTATTATTATTATTATAATTACATATATAATTACAATTCATAATTATGATGAACTTCAAGTCAAAGAACTCTAATATCTTTAATTTTATAATCAATTAAAAACGTTAAAAACATGACTTTTTTTTAGACAAATGAAAAATCAATTATAAATTATTGAAGAGAATTTCAACAGAAATAGAATGATCTGAAATAAGGTCCAAAGACATGTTTTGAGGAAATTAATATTTTAGCCGGAACAGTTAAATAATATTCAAATTTCCTGAGTCCAATTTTAACGTTGAATAACATCTTAAAAAATTATATTTATCACAAATTGACAGTAGACCTTTTTTGTAAAATTTACGATTCTCTATAAAAACAAATATTAACGGTAAATTGCATTCAATAATGCTGTAAGGCGAGAAAGTATGTGTTCATGCACACAAGCACGGGAATATATACGTGAAGCGTTCCAACATTCACGTGTAGAAGAAAAGGATAGGAGGGGAGTGGGAAGGATAAGGAAAGGAACTTCTTAATGAACAACTTATAGACAAATTGAGAAAAATAATTGGATAGTCTGAACTGAAGATCGAAAACAGACCATGTCAATTATGTGACGAGTCCAACAGAGTGCAACAAAAATTTGTTTATTTTTTAATTAAAAAAATTCCTAACATATCAATAAAGATTTTCAATTTATATGATCGGCACAGTAGGAAAATATTATTTGTTTATATTTACATTGAAGTTTTGGTGAAAAATTTGAAAATCGTCAAAAAACTCGAATTTTCGATCAAAAAAATGAGAAAAAGTTGCTTAAAAAAACAAAGATATTTGAATCCCATTTTCGCAAAGGGCTTAAAAAATTCGTTTTACAGTCTAGTAAAACATATATTTTCTTCAAAAAAATTAAAAATGTAGGTCTTCAAAAAAAGTCAAAATTTGAGTTAAAATGTAAGAAAAAACGATGAAAAAGAAAAAAATTTTTTTTTAAATTTTTTTTTCGAAAACTAAATTTAAACAAGAAGAAAATAGCCACTGTCGAAATGAAATTACGATAATTTAATTAGAAGTTATGAATTTCTGAAAATTACCTCATCGTTATTTTTTCGCGATTTTCAGAAATTCATATCTCCAAGGTTTTTGAAAATTGAGGGCTCAAAATTTAGGATTAAGTGTCTTTTTATATGTACAAAAACTTATGAAAAATTCAACCGGATCAAAAATTATCATTTTCAAAATCAGGTGATTTGGCTTGGAATGCCCCATATATATTAGGGTGCTCCAAAAAAATGATTAATTAATATGTTTAATAAATACTTTTTAATGGAAATTGTAATTTTCTGCTTGTGTGTCATAAGGGTAATAGAAGTTTCTGCTAAATTTACTTTAAATAAAAGTCAGCTACGATCAAAGTTATCATTTAAAAATATTTATTATACTATTATTATATTTTTCACTTATTCTAGAATCAATTTATGTAAAGATTGTGTTAAAAACATGATCACAACCTTACAATTGATTTTAAAAAAATTATCAACTTCAAATACCTGTAACTTTTGTATCGTATGTTTTGGAGCTTATGAGCTCATAAACAATTTTGAAGAGCTTAAAATTCCCTGCAAAAATATCTATGACTCAAATTTTTTCCTCAACGTCAAATGAAGTTATGAGATTTTTTATAAAAAAAGTAAAATTACCATGATATTAGCATGGGAAAATTCGAAAAGCGAGCGCCACCTTTTAAAATTGAAATGAAGAATCGTCCTTTTGACAGTATTTTTTTTTTTTGATATATAGAAACTTTTTTTACAACAGCCGAAAGAGAAAAAAAGTATCAATTTTTTTTGGAGCACCCTAATATACATATATATATATATATGTATATATATGGGATAGAACCGACTTTTGAAAAAACAATTGCGCCTACAATTCTTATCGGATCCTTATGAAATATTACACACTCATTCTATATGTAATTATCATGGTTCAGTTCGAAGATAAATTGAAGATAAATCGGGTGATCAGTGTAGAAGTTATGGCTGTTTGAAATTTCCACGGCTTTTCGAAAAATTCAGTTTTTATTCACTTTAAAGTCCACATAATTTTAAAACTAATATTCATAGACAATTTCCGTAAAAAGTATCTGAAAGCTTGCCTAATAATCTGTAATTTATTACCTTAAGCTTTATGTTTTGACCATTTCTTCCAATTATTTGATAGCCTTGAAATTTTTAATGAAATCAAAAAGTGTTGAAAATATGGTTTTCATTCCACATAACTTATACATGTCCCAATATAATTCAGTTTCGTCAATTGTATCTTATTGAGGACAAAATAACCTGTAAATTTTACAGCTATTTTATATTTTAAAAGTATTTCTTTTATTATTTATGATGTTTCAATCATACCTGTACGTCCTATAATTATAACTGGTCTTGCCATCGTAGTAGCGATTACAAATATGATCTCATACTAATTAAATTTTCTATAGTTTATTTAGGTGAAGGTTAGTTTAGTACATTACCTATTAATGTTATGTCAAATCAACTATTTGAAGTTTTCTATCAAAAATAATCATTGTCCTTTTTTACCCTCATTCTTAGAAAACGAGCCTAATTTCATATCATGACTATACGCTGACATGTATCACAAGATATGTATGTATAAAACTAACTTTTCATATCGATTAATTGGAAAATCTACCTTCCATTTCAGCTGCCGAATGGCCTTTTTTTAAATTAAATTAATCAATGCTGTAAAGCAAGAAAGTATGTTTTTATGCATACACACACCTAAAGAAATACGTAGCACATATATTAGTAAACAAAGTTTTTCTCTTATTAAGTGAACGAGTTAAGACCCCAAAAATTTTAAATCAAGGGCTCATTTTTCAACAAAACTTGATTTTTAACATACCCTAAAAGCACTCACAAGAAAGTCTTACGTGAATCTGTATCTTCAGTCTTCAGAAAGTTAGCGCCATCAGTCTTGGATAAATCTGAGGCAAGATACTTCCGCAAAATACGATGAGTAATCTGTAGCAATACTTGCTGATGCATTAGCTCAGAATTGTTGCAGAATTACTTGAGATACCTGGCTATGGCCATCTGCTATAGGCGTAATTCAAACAGTTAAGAGTATTTATATTTTTTAGTTTTCGCGTCACTCGCTCTCTGTCTCCTCGGCGCCATCCTCATTCTTTTAGAGTCTAGGATCAACAAGAAATCTATTTTTTTTCTTTTTTTTTTGGTGGAAATGGGTTAAAAAGGGTGAGGTGTAATTATCTCAAGTGACATTACTACTACCAGCAGACACTTCGCTAGAAGCGTTGACGAAGCGCACAAACTAATCAACCGACTAGTGCAATACATTTGTGGCTGGCTTAATAAACACGGCCTTGAACTAGCGACAAACAAAAGTGAGATGGTTGTGCTGACACGTCAGCGCTGGTTCGACAGCCCCTTTACTATCAACGTGAATGGCGTGTAACGGGGTAAATTTGAATTTACCGCGTACAATTTAAAATAAAATAAAAGTTAGTATGTGTACTGTCGATCACGTGACAATTCCAACCAGAGTTACCCCGGGTAGAACGCGACTAGTCGACCGGGAGTGAAAATTCAAATGTTCGAGCGTCAGCCCCCATTTAGAAGTAAGTAGGAGTTTCCGAAGTCCGAAGACGTCCGAAGTCATGCGGGGAGAAAGCAATTATAAACGGGGACCGGAACGTGAAAAATTATTAGTGACCGGACCGAACGGACCTAGTCTAGAGTACAGCTGAGGGAAGCCACGGATAGACGCCGAAAAAATTAGACGCCGTAAATTAATTATCAGGTAATTATTCAATTGATTAGCTTGAATTTTATTGTGAAACCAAGCGATAAATTATTAAATTATTTTATCAGATACCAGGCAGGTAGCCGGTATCTATTATAAATATTACTGATTGCGTCTAAATAGCAGGTTGAAGGAGAGAACGAGGTTAAAATTGAGAGAGAAAGAGAGAGGAAAATAAAGCGGGACAGAACGAGACGAAAAATTACCAGGACAATTATTAAGACGAGACCAGGACAAAAACAACGACTAGGAAAGAAACTGGAGTAATTGAATTGTGTCGAAGGTATTTATAAAATTTATTCCAGGCCGTAAGCCGGAAAATTTTATTAAATACATAGTCGTACGTCGGGTAGCGTCGCGTAAATTTTGTCCGTAAATTAATTAGATAAAATTCAATAACCTAACGCGGAATTGACAATAAAATAATTAATTGATAAACTCCAGGCAGGTAGCCGGAGTCTTTGTGTAGGAAAATATTTCCAGGCAGGTAGCCGGAAATATTCTAGAAGTTTCCAGGTGGAACGTGTAACCCACGCACCGGAAACTGTCGAACCTAGTCACGAATTGCTAGTCAGTAAAATTAATTAATTCTAATTAAATAGCAAACAAATAATTATAATTAAAATTAATAGTGAATTGTCTCGGTAAAAGTTATAAAAACGTCCGCGGTCAAAGTCACCAACAATAATAATTAAATGAGTAAAATTAAGTTAAGTAATAAGCGATAATTAATTAAGGAAATCAGTGTATAAAATAAAAATAATTATTGTGATAAAAAGTACCTGAACTCAGTACATAGAAAAGGTGTAAATTGTAGTGGGTGAATTTTGGTATAAGATTTTGGGAAAAAGTGATAGTGAAAACGGTCACGGAATTGTGAAAAAAATAATTTAGTCATAAAAGTGAAAAAGGAATAAAGGAAAGTTAAAATCTATTAATAAATTAATTAATAATTAAATTAACTCTCAAATTAATTAATTTATTGTAAATTTTGCGGGAAAAATAAATTTTAAATCAGTGTGTGTGAAAATAAAGTCCAGGGGACTGAATGAGTGTGTGTGTGTGAAATAAATTAGGAAATTATTGGGATATTAATTAAGTCTCGCGAAGGTAAAGCGATTTTAAGTGTTAGTAAAGTAAGGTCTCGCGAAGGTTAAGCGATTTTAATTGATTAGTTAAATAAAAAGTCCAAAGGTAGTTGGCAAATTATTGTGTGTGTGAGTGTGTGTAGAATGCCAAAGGTAATTGGCTAATTTTTAAGGAAATATTGCGGGTTATTAAATGAATTAGGTTTAAGGAAATATTGCGGGTTAATAAATAAAGGATAAAAGGTTATTAAGGTTTATAAAAGAAAAAGGTTTATAAAAAGTATATTAGGTTGATAAGGTTTATAAAGGTTTATAAAATATAAGGTTTATAAAAGGTTATAAGGTTAAAAAGGTTTATAAAATATAAGGTTAAAATTATTAATTGAAATCATTATAATTATTTATAAATTATCCTTCCTCATCCTTCTCTTACAATTAAACAAATTACACCGACCCTGATGATCTAAGATCCGGCTCTGGGAGGCCGTTATCACTTCCAGTGGCGCGCTTAAAAAGGTAATTTAAAGACGACCAGAGTAACAGCATAGCCCTGTTATAGGCGCGGAGATCACGGCAAAACGCACTATAAAACACCTAGGTATACACCTCGACGAAAAACTCTCTTTTTGGGAGCATCTTTCCATAACGGCAGAAAAAGCGAGTAACACATTGTCCAACCTATCGTGGATCATGCTTAACATGACTAGACCGAAATATGCAAAGAGACATATCCTTCTAAGCGTTGTAAACTTGATCCTGCTATATGGCGCAGAAATCTGGGCAGACAAGCTCTGCCGAGAAAAATATCGACGCAAACTAGCCTTCGTACAAAGAAGAGCGGCCCTTCGTGTCACAAGCGCATATCGGACGGTGTCCGAGGCCGCGATTCTCGTCTTATCCAATGCTATACCAATAGACCTCATGGCCCTGGAGCGCAGAAGGATTTTCGAACAGCGAAGCTCAATGACCTACAACGATGACGTACGCAAGGTCGAAAGAACGAGGACAGTGAGGGAGTGGACACGCCGGTGGGAAAATTCCGGCACAGGAAAATGGACGGCAAGGCAAATCCCATGACTGGGTAAATGGCTGGACTGCAAGCACGTAGACACCAACTACTACCTGACACAGCTCATGACCGGTTATGGGCAGCTTAACGCCTACCTCCATCGGATGGCAATAAAACGCAATCCTAGCTGCGACTACTGTGCAGCAGATGTCGACGACGCAGAGCATACATTTTTCCACTGCGAGCGGTGCTCCGAAGAAAGACAGGAAGCCCGGGGGGCCTTCGGCCAGTCGCTGAGCCTAGACACGGTCATAAGCTCAATGTTGAGCTCCAAAAACAAGTGGGACGCCATGCTACGCTTTGCCGAAGCTGTGCTCAAGATCAAAAAGCGCGAAGAAAGTTCCGTAAACATGGAGAGTGCCTAGCCGCACAAACAGGGTCAGACTGAAGTAATGCGAAAGCGGTTTCCGGTCTGACCTCTCCCCATCCACTAGGGGAGACGGAAGAGAGGAGGTTAGTGAGTAAAAATCTCACACTACTGGCATAACTCCTGCAACTTCTGAAAATCCAGTGTCTTTTAGAAGATTTTTCCACCTCTCAAAAAAAAAAAAAAAAAAACCAGCAGACACTGCGGCTAGAATGCTTTGCTTAGTTATAGTAATGAAAAAACGTGCGGGAGTGGTCAGCTAAACGACACAAATCTTGTGCTAATTTTCTAATAACACAAGAAATTTGTTACATTCCCGATTTTCTAATCATTTAACATAAAAAATTTGTTAAAATAAAATAACATAGACAGTTTGTGTTGAATGAACAGATTTGTGTCGAAAATCAACACAAAAAATTTAACCAAACAAATTTTTAACACAATTACACAAAATTTCCAACTGTGTACCAACCTTCTGTATAATTATTTAATCAGATGCTATTCTCAATAACATTTTCGTTGACTTTTTCATGCTCTAGATCTTTTAAACGGAAAAAATTGAACATATGTACTCAGTTTATTTAACTGTGTAAGCAATTATCGGAGATTAGATAAATTAACTTGTTCCACTCAACAATTGATGTTTGATATTCTTTTGTCAGAGTTACTTTCAACTGTAAGTGATAAATAATTTTTTCGGTAAGTGAGCCATTGATCAAAATTCTGATAAATAAAATTATTATTCCTTTACTTACGTAACCTAATCATAAGTTAATCACGAAAGTTAAAAATCCTCGAGAGCCTTCTAAGTATCTGATTAATTTTCAGTCGGATTTAATCGGTAAAAAGATTTATTATATTCCGATCAAATCCGATTGAAGTTTTAAATCCCATTGAATTTGATTTAATTGAAGAATAATAACTTTAGCTTTCTATCATTGTCCAATTGAATCCGATTAAATCCAATTGTATCAAGTTTTATCAAAAGACAACAATTTTTTTTTTTCCGATCAACTTTCTGATTTCTGATTAACTTTCGATCGGATTCATTCGAAACTTTCCAATTAAATCCGATTAAAACTGATTGAATGACGATCGGAAATTTCCGATTAAAATTTTCCAATCCAATCATATCAGAGTTTTTAATCAGGGCGGGTTCTATAATAAAACGTCTTTCGACAACTTTCAAAAGACAGTACTTGGAAGTATTCAAAGTTTCTGAGCGTTTCTGAGTTTAAATATCTTAATTTTTGGCTGAAATTTTCGACACATTAATGCTTATACAAATATAAACTATTGCTGCCACGAAGAAGAAAAGATTTTGATAAATAATCATCCGAATTTCAATAATTTTTGGATTAAGAAATTATGGAAGTAAATTTTTGATGACTTATTATAAGTTTTATGAAAATTTTATCTTTGAAGTCGAGCCGAATATTTGAATACCCATAGAAAAATACGGTAACCAAAAATAGTCTAAATAATTCTAAAGCTTAATTTGTCTAGAGTATGTTGAATTCTACGGAAAATTCAACTCATTTAGAAATCGGAATTATACTGTCCAAATTTTGAATCTCATAAATCAATAAAAATTCATGGGAATTGTCCCGCTACGCAGAAAATATTTTCATGGGTTTTAAGAAGGACTTTTATAAACGCATTAACAAAATCTTTCTGAACAATTAATTTTTTATTGCCAATTACCTCGTCTTTCAAGTAATTGTTATTATTAATTTGTCAGTTGGAGATCACACAAAATGGATCACCGAAAAATGTCAAGAGTTTTCCTTATTATTTTCATAATTGAAGTTATCAGTATTCAAAAAAATTTCTATAAAATAGATGCTCAATATAATCATCGCGAATCACCTAACATTGGCCTCATGAATTTTTTTTACTAAACACATCATTTTTTTTTCGGTCAGATGCAGTGTTTACTTTTTTAACGTCCCGCTATGGAAATTGAAAATTAAAAAAAAAGGAAGACATTGGTTTTGATCTGATTTTCGAAAATCGAATTTCTAACCGATATTGACGTTTTGAAATTCTTGGGGGGTATTCTGAGCGGCTCATTAATTCCAACAATTTGTGAGAAATTATGCATAATCGATACTGTATATTTGGAGATATTCCAGAAAAAAAATGTTTTTGTCGGATAATTTGTAATGTACTCGAAGAATTGATTTCAAAATCTAATCAACTCTAAAACTATATAACCCGCGTCGAATGCCACCTCAATCATCAAAATCGGTTTATGAGTTGAAAAAAAAATCATCATCGAAAGAATTTCAAAAAAGTTTTTTTTCGGAAATCCTAATAAAATCCAAATCGTTGAACTTATTGATTAAAATTTTTCTTTGAACGTCAATAGCTAAAAAACTGCGTTGAATGTCACTATAAACGTCAAAGTCAGTTCATTATTTCAAAAGATATTAAGTGATTCAAATTTTAAAAAATTTTAAAACTGCCTGAACCTGCGGGCCAGCCTTAAAGTTTCCCGCTATTTTTGAGCTCTTGAGCTTGAAAATACTAATTTCACTACGTTTCTGGGCTCTTCAAGCTCTTCAAGCTCAAAAATAGTAGTGTCGCACCTTCAATTGCCAAAATTCAAGTAATCAACAATAACAAAAAATAATGAAGTAAATCGTTGTTTTTTTTTTTATCTTATATCAGCAATGTCTGTGGAAATAATGAACCGATTTTGTCGTTTGAAGTGACATTCAGCGCAGTTTTTGAACACTAAGGTTAGAAAAAACTGTCATTAATCAGTTCAACGATATGGATTTGATTAGAAAAAAGCACTTATTCAAAATGATTTCAACGACGATTTTTTTTAACAAATGAACCGATATTGATAGTTGAGGTGACATTTGACGTGGTAGCATCCGAAAAGAACATTTTTGGAACAATTTTATTTTTGTAATATTTCCGAATATACTGTACAAATTATGCTCAATTTTTCACAAATTGTTCGAATTCATTAGTTGCTTCAAACGTCACCTCCAAAAGCCAAATCGATTGATTCGTTCAAAAGTTACATAATATTTACATACATTCGTACATCTGTACACTAGAGTGTTTCGAAAAAGTTGACTTCTCGATTTTCAGAAGATGTCTTTTATAAGTATACCTGTAGCAAATTTAGTGGTCCTTATTTCAAATAAAAATGCTACAAATTAATAATATTGTCACTTCATGCAATTATATCGAACATTAAGTGGGTGCCATTGAATTTAATTTACTAATGCCGAATGTACGCCTCGCGAAGTAATGAAGAGGGAAACCATGTTAAGATATATCAATCAACTATGCAACAAATCTGAACTAATGCATCTTGAGCAAGTATATCCCTGATTAAAAACTCCGATTAAAACCAATGAATTCTGATTGAAAGTCTATCGGATTTCAATCGGAGCCAATCGGAATTCAGCGGTTTCAATCGGAGTTTTTAATCAGGGATACATCTAAGCAAGTATTTTGCCTTAAGTGAGTATTGCTACAGAGTTCCTCAACGTATCTTAAAGAAGATACTTGCTTCAGACATCCAGAACTGATGATGCAGACTTGCAGATTTACGTATGACTTCCTTATAAATGCTTCTAGAGATTTTATTCGATAGCACCAGTTATTGAAGATACTATAATTACTAACATAATTGTCAGTTATTAATATGTTGCGTTTATAAAGGAATATTTATTTTTTTTTTAGTGTTCCAAAAAGGACGCAAAGAAGCTCAATTGTCCCCCAGAAGATTGCTCCTATACCCAAGATGAGCACAACAAATTAATAGCAAAGTGCTTTTCTTAATAAAAAAAACTATGGATTCTCAAAACTGTATATATACGGCCTATATTTCACTACAGCTATTTCTATGTAATTTTTGAAGAAGATTTTTAATTCAGTTACCATAAATATTTAATTACAAAACTGTTTCAATTATTTAATTTAAGTTTGATAACATGAAATATAAGTATCAATTAAAAATGATTTAGCAATTATAATAGCGATTTACGAATGACTTTTTTTTGTGACTCATAATTTATGTGAATTCTAACTGTTTGATCCTGTTAAGTTGATCCTGTTTTGGAATATCTCCATAATTATGAAATTATACATCGATTTTTCTGATTGATGTCAATTATTCGTAAAATAAAATGAATTTCTTTATTAGAAAATAGATTGACTTCGATTTAATTTCATAATCCATCCAGCCACATTGTAATTTTTTATATTCCATGTATGGGTCATTCCCCATTGACATAAGTCAAATCGACTGATAATTGGAATCGACCCCATCCGATTTAGATGAAATTCGCTCGGAAGTTTTCTTTCACACTATAATAAATTTATACCAACGGAAAAAAATTTTTATCAGAACTTATGGGCATCACGAAAGGTCGGTCCAAAACCTCTCTATGCCCATAGAACTCTGTAACATTTCACTACCTAAATCCTGTCTATCGTAAAATAAAACTATTCTCCAACTCATTACTCCAAAACATCTCTGTCCAGAACAGGTTTGGTGCGTTTTGATCCCCGGACAAAATATCCCCTGGACAATTGATCCCCCGGTAGTTGACCCTGAGGACTTCTATTCGAAAGGGTTTGAAAATAGGTTTGTATGGTGATGTGGCACATGAAAAGTGAAAAAAGTCAGCGGTGTACACACAGATGGCGTTTAATTTACGTACGTGTCGTCGGTATCTTACCATCTTATAATAGATTAAATAAAAATTAAAATATTTAATAATTAATTTTATTTAATACGGTAATAAGGGTGGTGGCGTATAGGTCTAACCTATTTACAATTTTTGTAACACATCTGGGATAAAACCTAATATTGTTTGGTGTCTATTAAACTTTAAGTTTGATAAAGATTATAAGTTTGGTGATTTGACGTGGCAATATTACACATTTTAATTACGCGATATCTACTAATTATCGACCAGTTATTAGGTAGATATTTAAGTATACGCGAGTCAGTTTAACATCAAAATGGTGGTTTACGTGTTATCATCTTTAAATTTACTGACAACATCAATTTCTTGCTCAGAGTTACAACCCTGAATGAGATAAAGGGGGTAAAATAACCGAATAGGGGTTGTAGGGGAGATTTTTTCGTGGGATTTTTTGTCTGGGGATATTTTTTCGGGGATGAAAACGCGCAGAACCGATGTGACTAAATAAACTGACTCGAGTGGTTTAATAAATAACAATTGACTCGACTCATTAAATTACGAACTTTATAATAAAATACCGACAATCTGACGACAACTCACTTCAACTTATAACTTTTCTGTAGGTGCCGCAATCCTCCTCCTCTCCGATTGAGCCTCCAGTCCTTCCTAAACTCCAAATCCTTCGTCCAACTCCAAACCAACCTCCAGGTCCAAACTCCTCCAAATCAGCTAAGTAAAATATTGCAATCAACTTAATTAAATAAGTTTCCACCAACGTGGGCTCATGAGCTCTTGGCTTTATTAATGGCGTATATTAATGACTGGTAGTAGCAGTGGTTATGATAGTCGTAGTAGTATCAATAGTCAGAAAAAACCTCCGTCCACGATGAGTACCATAAGCAGGAGGTCCGCTCTCGTATGTTGGCAGCGCGAACCGAATAGTACTCGACTAAGGGTCTTTAGGGCTGATGGCTCTTTAATCGCATTCAGCGTATGCACAGTTCAATCCTGACTGATGTCCGTAATGTTTTTGTTGTCTTTTAATAAGTATTATTGTGGCAAGTATTATTAGTTAAATATTTTAATATTAATGGATAAAAACGCTTCTCAATGGGGTATTAATGTGCTGTGTTAGGCTGTTCCTCACCAGGAAAATCCGTTCCAAAGCATCACTTTCATAAAAATGAAATTTGCGCTTTCATGGGGAGAGAAATGATCAAGTGTAAATCAAAAATCTATAATATCTCCTCTGATCGACTCTTTTACCATTACATTTGTCAAAAACATTTCTCTAGCTTTATGTTAAAATTAATTGGAACACGGAGATGTTTAATTGAAGATGCTTACCCTGATATTGATAATGTAACTCTCATCACGCGATTCTCAAGCTTTATGTATGAGTGCAAATGTCAGCTTAGAGAGTAATGAGATCTTAACATTACAGTTTCTAATCATCTAAATGATAAACTCGTTGATACTGTCGAAGTCGATCGTGCTCGTGATGATTTTTATGTCAGAAATGAACTTTCAGCGATTGTTATTACTTTGGTAATTATAACTTATTTATTTTACTGTTGATAATTATAGTTAATTTGTAAATTAAATGAATTTCAATTTCCTTTATTTTTTTCACGATATTGTAGGATTGTTCAGCTGATAACAAGAATGACACTTTTAAAGACAGTCAATCATCAAAATCAGTTGATACAATAAAAGTACAACAATCAGAGTTGAATCGATTGAAAATCGCTGCGATCACAAAAAAAGAACTCATGCATTGGTCTCGCTACAAAAAGAAGTGTGCAGAACTCAGAGCTTTAAAAAAATTGAATCTCTTATCACAAATAGTTCTTTAACATCGATACATAAAGTTTTCATTGAGATGCAATATGAACAAGGTGCGAAAAAATCAGAGGTAATTTTCAAATCTACAATAAAAAAAAAATATTTTTTCTACCAGGATACCGAGTAGTTCAGAGTGAGTTTTATTATGGTCAAAATACAGTCTTTGATTATCACAATAAGTTTCTTCATTATCAACATGCGCAGTATTATTTTTAGTACTTTAGTATATTTTTTTAATTTATCAGTATTACATTTTTCTACATTATTTTTTTTATGCAAGACGTTTTTCAATGTCACAAAAGTTGTTATCCTTGATAATTCACGAACGATCACCAACGGCTCATAAACTACTCTCAAGTCTTTTTACAATACCGAGTTCTGGAACTTTGAAAAAAGTTATCGATAAAATCTGTTTCAATACCGGGATAGCTTCAATTATGTCACGTTATTTACAAGTTGAAGGCAAACGTTTATCAACATCACTCGATAAATACGTCACTGTTATTTGGGATGAAGCGGCAATGACTCCTCATTTAGACTATGATGTGCAAAACGATAAGATTGCTAGCTCGAAGACTACGTTTACAAGCGCAACGTCGTTTGCTTATCATGTCCTCATAGTCGCTATACATTCAGTTAACTCTAGCTAGTTCGTACCCGTGTATCACGGTTTTTCTGAAAGCCAAACTTCTCCACCTGATGTGATCAAAATTGTCGAATTGGTATCAATAAACTGATCGATAATGGACTAACTCCTGTTGCGACAGTTTGCGATCAGAGAACAAATAATGTAAGAACAATAAAAAAAATCGGTCTGTCAGTTGACCCTGCGGGCCAGCCTCAAAACTTCCCGCAGTTTTCGAGCTCCTTGAGCTCGGAAACATTGTCGAGAATACATTTTCGAGCTCGAAAATACTTTTGAGTGCCTTTGTTTTTGAAAAATAACGTTTTTTACCATTTTTTCTCCAACGATATCTCTCGAACGAATTCACCGATTGCAACGGTTGAGGTAGCAATCGACGCGTTTTATTGAGTTCTAGAGCTGATCAAATTTGAAAGTTGATTTATCAAGTCGTTTTTTGAGAAATTTCAAAAAAACTAAAAAAAAATTTTTTTTTAATTCTTTCGTTCACGGTTTCTCTTGAACGAATGAATCGATTTTGATGGCTGAGGTGGCATTCGACGCAGCTTATAAAGTTTTAGAGCTGATTAGATTTTGGAATCAATCCATCGAGCGAATTAAAAGTTATTCAAAAAAAACATTTTTGAAAAAATTTTATTTTTGAAATATCTCCGAACGTACCCTACCGAGTGAGCTCAAATTTTTAGTGCTTATAGTAAATAACAAGCCGCGTCGAATGACACCTTGACGATCAAAATCGGTTCATCCGTTCAAAAGTTACAGAATATTTACATACGTACGTACGTACAGACACTCGGACATCATCTTGAATTTAGTCAAAATAGTTTCCTAGAACCTCAAAACGTCGAGATCTGTTGGAATTTCGATTTTCGCACATCGGGGTGAAAACAATAACTTCCCGAAATTTTTGAAAATCTTTGATTTTCTTAGCGGGAAGTTAAAAACTTGCTAGTAGAGTCAAATAGATTAAGATTCAAACGAAAATTAAACCCTCGTAATAATTTGACTTTTATATTTCTGCTGTGTTGTTTTTATTAAAAATAACCTATCAAATAATTGTTTTTCAGGTGATACTATCTTTCATCGTGACTGTGAGATTATGCCATTATTTGATAGTCCGCACCTTGTCAAAGGAACAAGAAATAATTTACTTACGGAAACGTTACGATTTGATCACAAAGCTCTTTCGAATGCAAGTTTTTGTTATTTGTTCCGTTACATTGACAAATCCGTTTCAGAATTTTAAGATGTACATTCGGAAATATATTGAAAAGGCGTACAGAATAGATAAAAACCGAACTACAGACTAAAGAGTCACGAATTTAACGGATGAACATATTCACGAAAAGAAAATACACAAAATGAGAGTTGCTCCTGCTGCAAAAATTTTTAATGTTACGACTTCAAATTTAATAAAAAATTTGGTGGATTCTCCAGGTAATCTATTTTTTTTATTGTGTGTAACCTTATTTTTTATGTCATTTCATTTGAAAATCTATTTCCTTCCTTTATTCGCCACAGAATACACCGCTATTTACATTTTTAACCAATCACATGCATTGATAACACCTTATATTTTACCTGGCGCATGCGCTCTGCTGTCTGTAACTACTAGGAATCCTTTTTTGTTTAAACATAAAATATAATTGACACAATTCTATAAGTTATTAACAGGTTTATTTTCCTTACGTTTATTTAATTTTAGATCCTATAATGCCTACCAAGGGAGAACAAAAGTTAGGTCAGGAGGCGTTGTTTACTGCAGAGATTTTGCTCTATTTTAATGGTTTTTTCGACTCAATAAATGGCTCTCAAAAAAATCAAAAAACTACTGCGCTTCTATGTAGCAATGTAACTGAAAGTAGTTTGCACCAGGAATTCTGGGCCTCCAGTCAGTAATTCTTGCCTCATTTGAAGTTTTTGGACCCCAAGAATCCAAAAAAAAGGCATTTGCTTAACATTAAAAAATTGGAAAATAAACGTGGAACGGTTGCAAAAACTGCACTTAATTTTAAAGAAATATAGGTTCGAAGAATTCTCACCGAGGCATTTTAATCAGGATTACCTGGAAAGTAGATGTGAATAGCTCCGACAAAGAAGCTACAATAGAAAATCATCATGCAAACTAATTACACGCCATTTGAGAAGTTTTTTAATTGACAAAGTCGGTAGATTTAGAATAAGACATGGAAATACTGAGTCTGCTGCTACGGTTAATGATTCTCAGAATATTGATTTTTGTAATGTGATTTCCATATTCAACAATTTTTTATTAGACGCAGACTGTGTTGATAGTGATGATAATGATGGTGATGCCAATTACGTTGATGATTCTCTTGTAGAATCGAATGTAAAAGTAGTTGCTCATTCATCAAAGCTTGAATCAACAACGGTACTACCGAACATACTTCTTCACCTGTCCTGAAATAATAAACTAATGCAACAATTAATGAAATCCGTTGTTGGGTGTGCTAATTGCATTGAGTCTTTCATTCGAAGTCAAGACGGGTTGACTAAATTCTTCTGTTGACCGAATGCACTTTCAAGTACTGAAAGTCATTAACGATTATAGGTGCTAAATGTCGTACATTCAAGTGTCTGTTACAAAAACAACTTAGTTGGCTCAAGAAAATTTAGTTCTTGGTTTCAGAAGCTACCAACTCATTTTGAAACCATCGTTCTCTCGAATGGAGTCGATATCAATTCATTTCGATACAACGAGTTTTTAAGGTTTCGCCTCGGACGTTATATTTACACTCATATTCGAAAATTCGCGCCACAAACTTCAGGCTCATATCACAACGAGATTTTCGGTAAATCGCCACTTTGTGGTCTTATGACGTATATATCTATTGTTTTAAAATATAATAAATCAGTTTAATTTTAAACTAATTTTTTTTAATTAAAAATTTTATTCTCACGATATATATAAAACCATTTTTCAGGAAATTTTCAAATTTTTTACCCAACCCAAAAAAAGTTATGTTTTTTAAAAATATAAGGCTTTTACTTTTTTTAATAGCTATAATTTCTTCAAAAATTGACTAATTGGGACGATTTTTTTTTTCAAAATTTTATTCTTCGAATGTACTTTTCAGAAAAAAATACAAAAAAAATTTTAAGGTAATAAACTCTATGAAATTTTCGACTTTTTTTGAGAAAAACCGTTATTTTTTTAAAGTTCGCCACTTTTTATTTTTTTTTTTTATTTTCTCAAAAAAAACTTTCATTAATTCTGCAATTTTTCCCGCCAATCCCAGAGTGGGCGGACTTTTCCTTCTGTGACTTGGTCAAAAATAAACCAAATGACAATTTTTTTTTTTTTTTCATTTTCTTTGTTTTCATGTGCAGTTTTTGAAAAAAATTATTTATGGGTATCTTCTAATTTTTTTTTCACTTTCTGAAAAAAATCCAAATTTTTTCGAAGATTACTACTTTCAATTATTTTTTTCATCTCAATTTTTCAAACTCTGTAGTCGTCTATGAATCCTCAAAAGTTTCCAGTGACGTTTTGTAAAATAAGCCAAACTGGAGAAAAATTTTTTTTTCAATTGATGAAAAAAAATTGAAGGAAAAGTTCACCCACTTTGGGGTTGGCGGAAAAAATCATAGAATTGATTGAAGTATTTTTTGAGAAAATAAAAAAAAAATAAAAAATGGCGAACTTTAAAAAAATAACGGTTTTTCTAAGAAAAGTAAAAAATTTCATAGAGTTTATCATCTTATAATTTTTTTTTACTTTTCCTGAAAAGTACATTCAAAGACAAAAAAAGAAAAACAAAAATTTTTTTAAAATTTGTTAGAAACGGTTCGATCGATCGATTCCATAATCTTATCAGTTCTGGAACCCAATGAAATACACGTTGATCACCGCCTCAATCATCTCAATCGGTTAATACGTTCGAGAGATATCGATGGCGAAAGAAATAGTAGAAAACGGTTTCTCGCAAATATCTTTGAAACGACAGAGCCAATTATTTCCAAAATTTTATGAGCTCTAGAACTCGATGAAACGCGTCAATTACCACATTGAATATCAAAATCGTTTAATTATTCCAAAATATATCGACGACGAAAAGTTTAAAAAAAAAAACACATTTTATGGCATTCTTTCCGTATAAATCGTAATATAATGTAATAAAATTTATTCAAAATCATAATAATTCTTTGTCTTTATGTTTTTTTTCAATCCCAATATCATGTGATGCAACTCGTTTTTTAATTAAAATAATGTTATCAACAAAAAAATAGAATAAACACCGTTTTTAACATTTTTGTCGGATACTTTATATACTAACGCTCTGATCTGTGTTAAAACTCATTCAAATCCTTATTTTAGTCACTTCCATTAATTTCTGCTTGAATACATTTATTTCATTGAGCAAAATCGTGAATAAGAATTAAAAAAAAATCGTATTCAGTATTGATTCTTGATTCTTAAATTTTCAAACTTCAACATAAAACGGAATTTGTTTGAGCTTGGAAAGCTTATAAAAAGCGATTGCAGTCAAGAATACTTTCGATGTATTCACAACAATGTTTCGGAGCTTCTTGAGCTCGAAAACAGCGGGAAATTGTGGGGCTGGCCCGCAAGGCCAACATTTTCCCAATTTTTTTTTTTTAATCATTATTAAAGAAAGTTAGTTGATAATTTCTTAAGTTAATGTTAAATCAATTAATCTCAATATTAAAAACAGTTTTTGGGTCATTGGTAACTCTAGATTATATGATCGGACAATGTATGAATATTGAGCAAATAACGCAGAATGGTCTGAAAAATAACACTTACACTGTGTTAAAAGTACACTGCTGTCACCGCTTGATGTTTAACACTGAAAACATTTCACACCATCACTTTACACCCAGGACACAATGCAGTCCTCAGGGACCATTTTCACCTCAAAAATTTTTTACATTGTGTTATTTAACCCTGGTCAAAAACAAAACTTGATTTAGACTTGGTCGCCTTAACTCGTAAGCCAGTTAAGTCGAAACCAAGGAGAAAACAGCGTGAAGTTTTGGGGCTGGTCCGCAGGGACAACCGTTGCTCAAATTTTTTCTTTAATTATAGTGTTTTACTTAAATTTTTGCAATTGATGGTGCGACAATACTATTTTCGAGCTTGAAGAGCTTAAAAATGTATTGGCAATAGTATTTTCGAGCTCAAGATCTCGAAAATAGCTGGAAGTTGTGGGGCTGGCCCGCAGGATCAGGTGGTTTTCAGATTTTTTATGTTATATCACTGATAATGGCATGAGTTATCTATTAATGTTTTCCGATAGTGATTATTAGTATTTTTCCGTAGAGTCAGGCATCTATTGAGCTGGTTACCTGTAGATTAAAAAACTTTTTTATTTTATTAATTTCAATAAAGTAAAATCGAAGATTGATCAGTGGAAGAAAAATATTATTATTTCACTAAATAATTAATTCAATTAAAAAAAAAATTTTAAATAGAAATTATCCTTAAAAAAATTAGCGAATTCTAAATTTAATCCTTGAGATTTATAATCCAACATATGTATATTTATAGAAAATGAATGAAATACCCACGACAAGTTATGATATTGTTTGGTCGGTTCTCGGAATCTTGAGCGATCGGTAAAACGGATAAAACCATAAGATAAAGAGTCCTCATCCTTTTCTCTCTCTCTCTCTCTCTCTCTCTCTCTCTCTCTCTCTCTTTCTCTCTTTTCCTCTTCTGTCCTCATCTCAGTCTTTTAATCTTAGAAACAAACCATCAGCTATACCCACAAGTACGAGTTTAAATATATTTATATTTATATCCATAAATAAATAAAATACAAGATACGATAAAAAACATTTTTAGACACTTTTATTTCTTCATTCAAATGTCTCTTATGATCCGTGACTTCTTCATTAATAAATTTTTTTTTTTAATTTACTTTTTTTTATTCTTCTGCAGTTTAAAAATTTTTGCTTATTAGTTTTTTTTTTTTTTTTGAAAATAAATTTAAGTCAGTAATTTTGAACTTTAAAAAAAAAAAGATTTCAAACAAAATTTATAGGAAATTTAATTCTTTAAAGAAAACTCTTCGTCAAATTTTTTTCAAAAACTCGATAGTTTTGAAGTTGCAGTCGATTATATTTAATAAAAAATTGTCTTGATCAAAATTTGTAAATTTCAAATTTTAAAATTGCGTAAAAATTGATTAAAAAGTCAAAAGTTCCTTAAGACTTCATGAGAAAATTGTATGAATTACTTAACTATGGAACATCGTTCAGTCTTTGACCCCTAAATTTTTTTTTTAATTTAATATTTTGAGTATTATTGCAATTTTTTTCCTGACGGCTCTATAGGCAGTAATCGCCATTGTTGATTTTCCTGACTAGAAATTATTTGGGATGTCCCAGTGTATACATCTGGGCCTCATTGGGTCTCGATGGGACATTCCCAACAGGGAAATCCTTATGAGGGCCCCATCAGAAACCAGTCGGGAAATACTAAACAAAAATAAAATATTATGGTCAGTATTTCCCAACTGGGTCCTAAGTAAGGTGTAAGTAGAAAATCCCAATATAAAAATAAAAAATTATCGTCTATATTTCCCAACTGAGGCCTGAATGGAACCTAAGTGGGAAAACTCCACGTGAAAATAAGAAAATTATTGTCACTCTTCCCTATTAGATTATGTGTGGGACCTAGATCACATCTCGGGTCAAATAAAAATTGTCTCATTTTTTTTTTCGCAATTAAAATTTTTTTTTTTTTTAGAGATACCCTTGTGGGATCTATTAGGGATTTTCCTATTGGCGCATAGCTCGAACTGCCCAATAAAGCCCAATAGGTCTTTGCGTGACATCCCTATATGCGGCCCCTATAGGAAAACCCAATAAGAACCAAATAGGTCTCACATAAGAATTTCTAGTCGGGTTAAGCTGAGTCTTAGTTGTTTCGTTATTTGCCAATCGTTGGCAGCTGAACATTAGCCTAAACGTCAGTCGAGGGTTGGGTCAATTTTTTGTACCTAAGTATATATAACCAGAATAATAGAAATTGTTTCCACAGTTATGGAACTTTTCGCAGAATCTATGAGCCTGCATCCCACACGTAAAAAAAGGAAATATTGCTGCAACAGAAACGTTCCTGTAGCATGAGTTTGTCGCTGCAACAGGAATAACCTGTTGCTGCAACAGGATATTTCTATTACAGCTACATGGCCAGACCTGTAGCTGTAACAGGAATGTCCTGTAGTATTTAGAGGTTATCAATCTTGTTGCAGCCACAGGAATAATCCTGTCGCAGCTAGAGGATGAATTTTTTATTAGATACCAACAATACTAACTGATCACAACTTTGTTGACAACATACGTTAATTGTTACAATCAACACTAATCAGCTGACTTTACTTCCGGTTCAGTATGTCTCTAATTTGACTTCATAAAGTCAAATATCTCTATCTTCTGCGCATGCGTAATTGAATTAAAAGTAATTGGTTAAAATAAGCGCCAAGATTGTTTGGCGGTAAATATTCAATAATTAAAAAAATTCTTTGTTCGATTTTTAGAATAATACACTGTAAAAAGAGCGGTGTTAAAAATTGACCTATTGAAACTCCGCGCGATGTTAAAATGAAATTACACCGGTGTAGGAGGCGTAATTCAGCAGTGTTAAAATACCGGTGTAAAAGCGGGGTAAACTGCGTCCGGTCAGAGTATTAACTTTGGGAAGCTTATAGAACGCAAAAAATATCTTGACACACACGCACACACACACACGCACTCAAATACGAACACACACACACACACTCAAACTCACGAGCGCACACACTCACACATGCTTGCGTGCACATAAACACACACACACACACACACACATTCACACACACGACACGTATATGAACACATTCCACAGTAAAATATTTTAACACCACAAATTTTAACGCCTACACTGCTTGAACTTACCCCAGTGATTTTTTACAATGTAATAATGATAATAATTTGACTTAAAAAAATAAATTAATTGTAACATTTAATGAATGAGTTTTTATTATTTGTTAATATACATATTAAATTAGCATTTTAAATTATTAATAATCAACATAATAATTATTAACTGATTGAATATTTAATAAATAATAACAATAACTGAATTATTAATAATAATTTAAAAAATAATCAAATTCATATTTCTTAATATAGAGAAATATATTTATTGATATATATAGATTAATTTATATATTATACTCATTACTAATTCAAGACTATTCCTGTGGCTACAACAGGAGTACACGCAGAGAATTTTACGGTATTTTTTACATAAAAAATTTATAGAAAAATTACTGTTATAGTAACAAGAGGACAGTATGGAATTTATTGAATAAATTACTGGTAACGTAGAAATTTTTAAAATACATAGAACAGAATTTACAAAGGTGCATTGTAATTTTGACAAAGCAACAGATTAAGAAATTCAAATTTCTTGGGTAAAATTTAATCTGTGGCTTTGTCAAAATTACAATGCA
Organism: Microplitis deprimator; assembly: GCA_964016945.1. Taxonomy (NCBI): domain Eukaryota; kingdom Metazoa; phylum Arthropoda; class Insecta; order Hymenoptera; family Braconidae; genus Microplitis; species Microplitis deprimator. The sequence continues at coordinate 2,286,214 of OZ024713.1, forward strand.
CCTTGTAAATTCTGTTCTATGTATTTTAAAAATTTCTATATTACCAGTAATTTGTTCAATAAATTCCATGCTGTCCTCATGTTACTATAACATAGTAATTTTTACATCAATTTTTGATGTAAAAAATACTATAAAATTCTCTGAGTGTAGAGTTCTCGCTGCAACAGGAGTAAACCTGTAGCTGCAACAGGAATATTCCTGTAGCTACAACAGGACTATTTCTGTAGCTGCAACAGTTCTTTTTTTTCTGTGCATAATTCCCTTTAATTATTACCATAACGGCATGATCTAATTAATAAAAGTACTGGGACCGGTTACCTCAATTTTCTCCGCGTGTATTTAAGCAGTATCAAAATAAAGCCACAGGTTAAATTAGTTCAAATTCAACTAATTCATTTATATAGATAATTACAATAAAATTAATTTAATAAAATCATAAATGAAATGCATGAAAAAATTTCTATAAATTATTATTCTGTACAAGTTGCAGACTTATGTTAATCTTACAATTAAATTATTTTGAACTTTTTAACTCCGCGAAAATGGCGTCCCATGTCAGACCGACTCTTGACCACTCTATCGCTATCAAATATCAATCTTTAAATTTTTTATATATTTTTTTTAGCTGTGATGCGTGCTAGAATGTGCTTTTGTTCATCTCGTATCAAATATAAGGTTTAAATGTTTTGCCGCAGAATTATTCCGCGAATTCGCGCCGCTTTTGTTTTAAGTCGGCTGGTTTTTAAAATTACGTGGAACAGGTATAATGTGGATTGTGAGTATTTATAGAGATTATGATGATGAATTATTTATTTTTATGATGTTACTTATACTTAAATGTTTATTTTTTACAAAAATTTGTTTACTTTTTTCGCTCACGTACACAAAATATATACCCGACTAGAAATTTTTAGGTGCACCCACTTGGGAACCAATTGGGTTGCCCAATGGGGACCCTACATTGGGATGTAACGCAGAAACGTACTTAGGTCCCGATCGGGCAATCCCTATAGGTTCCCAATTGGGTAAGACCAACGTATTCCCAAACGTACGATCCCTATCAAAAAAAGTATTAAATTTAAAAAAAAAAATAACATAATTTTAATTAGATCTGAAATGTAATCTATTGTATTAGAAGCGTTACTTACAGGCATTATCCATGATTTTGATTGATGAAAAAATCCCGATTACTGTTGGGCTCGAACCTGCATCCTTCAGATCCAAAGTCTTTGACGCTATCCACTGCGCTGACCTACGTATACGATCGCGAGAGTGTAAATAGTATATTTATCATAATACCAAAGAATAACTTGAAGAAATTAAAAATCCGTGATGCAATAATCTACATACTCTTTGTATAAATATATTATTATTTTTTACTTTGTTTAATTTTTAGCCAGTAAACAAAATTCTAATTGAAAATAATTAAAAAATTTTACGGTCGATGGATTACCAAATTAAAACCTCAGGGTAGTTCAAGTTAATCAAGTAAAATTAATTTAATCAAAATTGTAGTCAATCGAAATCATTCTAGAAAAAATAGAAAACAGAGGAGGGAGGGACACAAAACAGAATATCCTGTTCAGAAGAAGTGAAAAATAATTTGATTTAAAAATTAAATAAATTTAATAAAATGAAATTGTTTATAAACAATTCGGATGAATAAAAAAGTAATTTTAACCTAAATATTGTGTACGAGCGTAAAAAATAAATTTGTTTTATTATTAAATTTTCGAAAAAAAAATTTTTCAATAACAAATTTTGAGCATTTCAGATTGTATATAAATCATAAAATTTATTGAAATAATAATAATTTTTGCATTGGGCTACCCCAACAAGTTCCCAACTGGGTCCCGATGTGGAAAAACCAATAAAAGTTAGTTATTTTTGCATTGGGCTATCCCAATGGGTTCCCAATTAGGCCCCACTTAGGAAAAACTAATGTTGAGTATGTGATTTTTGCGTTGGGATATCCCAACAAGTTCCCAACTGGGTCCCGATGTGGCAAAACCAATAAAAGTTAGTTATTTTTGCATTGGGCTATCCCAATGGGTTCCCAATTAGGCCCCACTCAGGAAAAACTGATGTTGGGTAGGTAATTTTTGCATTGGGATATCCCAATAAGTTCCCGATCGGGTTCCGACTGGGATAGGCCTACTGGGCATGCCACAGCGATTCCCAATTGGGACCCAATATATGTATTGGGACAATTTCTAGTCGGGTATCTCAGGATGTAATCAATATTTTTCTTTATTATTAGGTTTGAAATTTTTGTTTCTTTATTGGCTACAAAAAAAGACTCCATCGATCTTTCCATATGTTTGATAGTTTATGAATTATTTTAATGCAAAGCATGAAAAAAAATTTTCTCAATTTTTTACTCGAAATTTTTTACTTCATTATTAAAAATTAAATATCTCAGTGTTTAATTAATAATTGGTTTTGTAATTAGACTTATACTCTTCGTTTTTTCATAAGCTACAAATAAGTAGGGGAGGGGGGGACAAAAGAGGGTACCTAAGGAAATAGAAAGTTTTTGAGGACTAAAATACGCTAAATTTTTTTATTTTTAATGATATTCAAGGTAAATAGACAAAATTTTTAGCTGTCGTTACGAAATAAAATTTTCACTTTTGGCGGGCAAATGGGGTACCGTTAAAAAAAGCTGAAAAAAAAAAATTTCTGAAAGTTGATCAAATTTCATTACATTGAATTTTTTAAATGTAATATACCTCTAGAAAAATTACATTTCACACCATTGGTGGATACGAAGGCAGAAAAATTTTTTTTGTGTGGCAAAGAGGCCCCCCTCCAAAAAATGATTAATTTTTTTTTTATTTTGAAATTGTTTTCATCATTAAGAATATATTTCTTTCTCTCGACAACCATTTTTGGTTTTAAAATACTCAAAAAAAATTCTTTTAGGTGTAATAAATCGTTCCCCCTCGATTAACTTAATTAGTAATTGTTATTTAATAAAACAATAACAATTCTATATTTTTTTATTTGTCATTATTTTGAACCCAAAAAACGTGTTTTTTGATTTTTTAGATTACAGATTATTTTGCATTATTTCAAAAATTTCATCAATTAAAAAATAAAACATTATTTTTGAATATTTTTAGTAGCCAAATTTGCCCCAGATATAGAAAATCAAACGAAAAATGAATTAATATCTTAATTTTTTTTTAATTTGACGATTAAAATATGAAAGAATCATTTTTTCATAATTTTCGGCTGGTCCATTTTGCCCCAGGTGTCATGCGTAGGCGTAAAAATGCGCAAATATATCGGATCTATAGTAAGTAGACGAAAAAATAAAATTTTTTTTTAAATAAAATTGTGGGGGTACCCCGTTTTGCCTGCCCTACTCCCTTTTGCCCCCCTCCCCTAGTCCATAAATTTTTCCATATTTTCGATTGTTTTTGAATTATTTTGATACGAAATAGAAAAAAAATTTTCTCTATTTTTTTTAAAGGACATTTTTACCACTTAATTGTTAAAAATTAATTATCTCGATGTCTAACTAAATTTTGCCTTGTGATTAGGCTCATTTCCTTCGTGTTTTCATTGGCTACAAAAAAATACTCTACAAATTTTTTCATATTTTTATAGTTTTCCCGTAATTCGGAACAAAAACCACAAAACCAAAATGTCAAATAAAAAAATCGAATTATTTAATAAATTTATTCATTATTTATAATCAATAACAATTTTGAATGACCATTTTCGATAACTGGTCGTAGTAATACGAGATAAAAATGTTTAGAAAAATAATAAAACTTGAAAAAAAAAAAAAATGTAAAATTGTTATTTATCAGACGTTTCATGTTCCCTCTCAATTTCTACAAGCAGTTGAGATCCTTAACTGATTTTAGTGGTTTCCCTCAGACTTTTTGACGTTTTACAAGGGCCGACAGCCATTCAAATACTTGTGTTAAACTGCCGGCTTCCCATAACTAACCTCGGCCAACAAAACGACCAAAGACGCCCAGAAAACCAGTGAAACACTCGCCTCTACTCTACTCTACTCCGCTCTGTTCAGACCAGTTAACTTAAACTCACTTACAAACTAACAAATACGAGATAAACTGAGATAAAAAAAGACAGCTTACCAAAATAAAAAAAAGAAAAACATTCAATTCGGCCTTCTGTTTTTCTTGCTACTGATAAATTTTTTTTTACATGAATAATAATAAAAATTATTATTTGATCGTATGAAGAAACCATGTGTTAAAGATATACTTTGAATATCAGACAATATTTGAGGTCAATTGAAATATTTTTTGACATATATGAGTATCCATATTTTGAACTTTATGCTTATCTATCATATATCTAAAGATATAGGGGTGGGAGCGCAAAAGGGGGTCGGCTAGACAAAACGGAGTACCCTCAAAATTTTATAAAAAAAAATTTTTTATTTTTCGTCTAATTACTATAGATCCGATATATTTGCGCATTTTCACCCCTACGCATGACACTTGGGGCAAAATGGACCAGCCGAAAGTTTTAAAAAAATTATTCTTTCATATTTTTGTGATCAAATTAAAAAAAAATTAATATATTAATCCATTTTTCGTTTGATTTTCTATATCTGGGACAAATTTGGCTACTAAAAATATTCAAAAATAATATTTTATTTCTTAATTGATAAAATTTTTGAAATAATTCAAAATAATATGTAATCTAAAAAATTAAAAAACACGTTTTTTGGGTTTAAAATAATGACAAATAAGAAATATAGAATTGTTTTTTTTTTATTAAATAACAATTAGTAATTAAGTTAATCGACGGGAAACGATTTATTACACCTAAAAAAATTTTTTTTGAGTGTTTCTAAAAACCAAAAATAGTTGTCGAGAGAAAGAAATATATTCTTAATGATGAAAACAATTTAAAAATAAAAAAAAAATTAATCATTTTTTGGAGGGGGGCCTCTTTGCCTCACAAAAAAAATTTTTCTGCCTTCGTATCCACCAATGGTGTGAAATGTAATTTTTCTAGAGGTATATTACATTTAAAAAATTCAATGTAATGAAATTTGATCAACTTTCAGAAATTTTTTTTTTTCAGCTTTTTTTAACGGTACCCCATTTTTCCCGCCAAAAGTAAAAATTTTATTTCTTAACGGCAGCTAAAAATTTTTCTATTTTCCTTGAATATCATTAAAAACAAAAAGATTTAGCGTATTTTAGTCCTTAAAAATTCTGTATTTCCTTAGGTACACCCTTTTGCCCCCCGCCCCTATGGGTGAAAATATATACGAATATTACAAATAAAATTATACATTTCAAAATATATATGAAACTAATATATATGAAGGTGGGGGGGGGTCAAAATGAGGTACTTACGGAAACTGTTACGGGAGGGTGGGGCAAGAAGGCCTCCTCCAAAAAATGATCAGAAAAATTTTCTTCTGTTTTTCTTTTAATTACCATATATTCGATATACTTGCGCATTTTTAGCCCTCCGCATAACACCTGAGGCAAAATGGGCCAGCCAAAAATTCTGAGAAAAATATTTTTTTTCATATTTTTATCGTCGTTATAAAATATTTAATATACTTATTCATTTTTCGGCTGATTCTCTATGCCTTGGGAAACTTTGGCCACTAAAAATGTTTGAAAATAATAATTTTTTTTTAATTGATAAATTTTCCAATCCAATTAATTTTTACAGCACTCACAAATATACTCATCGGAATAATATTAATCTACACCTACACAGAAATCATGAGAGCATTTCTTACAATTTTTACATTGAATCCATGATTCTTTAGATTCCGAATAAAGCCCATTGCTATGAAGACAGTTACATTCATCAGTTTTAACTTTTGAACAATTTTCTTTTCTTCAATTTTTTTTTGTGTTTTAGACTTTATTTTATTTTTGTCAAATTCAGGTGTTTCTCCTTTATTTTGGCGGCAATTTTAAATTCAAATTCAATTATTCATTGCAATACTTGTGAAAGAATCCTTACTATCAATTTTTTTTTGAATGAGTGTAGGAACGATTTAGTACACCCTAAATAAATTTTTTTTGAGTAATATAAAAGTGAGGGGGGGGGGGCAGAGTGGGCCCCTTAAGAAAAATAATTATAATATCGTTCATTTTTTCAACGCATTTACTTATTCTTGGACCCTTGATACTTATTTTCACTTTATTATGCTGCGTCGATTAAAATTTAAAAATTGAAAATTAGGGGCAGAGTGGGCACCCATCGAAAATTAGGTAAGAAATTTTTTTTTATTTTCCGTCAAATTATGATATCTATAATGTCTTTATTATATTTTAGGTCAATATGTGATATGTGGGGCAAAATGGACCACTCGAAAAAAAAATTGTAACGAAAAAACTTTTAATTTTTTTATTTTCCGTTTTCAATTTTTTTTCAAGTGATCCATTTTGCCCCACATATCACATATTGACCTAAAATATAATAAAAACATTATGGAAGTCATGACGGAAAATAAAAAAAAATTTTTTTTCATAATTTTTTGGGGAGGAGGCCGTCGTGCCCCAGAAAAAATTTTTTTTTTCGATTTTTTGCAAAATTTCGACTGATTCTTTCGAAATAGACGGAAAATAAACGAATTCGATGGTTAAAAGCCACAAAAAGTAAAAACCAGCATAGGTGGGCCGATTGCCCCACTCTTCCTTACCAAATTACTCCTCATTATAATCTTAATTATTCGTTATCATAATTTAGCAAAAAATACCCACTAAATTTGTTTTACATTTATTATTTATTTAAATTATTTTTAATGTCCACATACTCGTACATTATAATTTTATTACTTTTCCCAAAACTATACAATGTAATAAATAAAATTAATAATAAATAATAATAATAACATATCAATGGTATTGTTGGGTAAAAATATGAAATATGTCTTTATGCTATTAGCAGTTTTCGAAGTTATTCTTTAGACTCTTTACAATCTTTATTCGTTTCTTTACATTTACTCAGCTCTTACACACTCTTATTCATACTTTACATTGTATAACACTCTTTAAAGTAAAGAATACCATTTAAAATAGTGTACTATATATTTGAACACGGTGGACGCGATAAATTTAATAAATTTTCAGTTCACCAAAGTGCGACGTTAAATTTAAAAAACTTTCGTCTCGGATTATATTCAAAAGATAGCAAAAGAGAAAAGTTTACCTACTTGATAATAAGTGCTGTAAGTAGCCTGTAAAAAAATGATTAACGTCGTTATATATATTATAAATTATTGTAGCGAAAAAAAATTTATTTTTTATTTTTTGTGAAAATTTTCTTTTAAAAGATGACAAAATAAAAACTGTTGAAATTTTCAAAAAATTATGTGAATACTTTTTTTTAGGAAATACAAAAACAAAGAGAATTAGTCTAATGCTGAGGCGAAATATTAATTAGAACTCGAGATAATTAATAATTAGTAATGACCAATAAGTTATTTTTGAGAAATACCAAAATTTTTTGCAATTAAAGTTAAAGTTACTGCGAATCTATTAAAAATATTAAATATAATATAATATAATATAAATATTAAAAAACAATCAAGTCTAGTTACAAGATAAAATTTTAATTACAACCGGAGATAATTAATAACCCGATGAAAAAAGATTTTATACAATTGTATAAAATTATATATAAATTGGATAGAAATAATGGCCCGATCCATTTGTATACAATCGTACATAATTATATCTTATTTGTATATAATCACATAATGTTTTCGTATAGGTTATATATAATTATATACAATTCTATATGATTGTATTCAAATATATATATTTTTATATAATTACATACTTTATTCGTATAGATTATATATAATTATATACAATTCTATATAATTGTATACAAATATATACATTTGTATATAATTACATACTGTATTCGTATAGATTATATATAATTATATACAATTCCATATAATAGTATGCAAATATATACATTTGTTTATAATTTTATTATTCTTTTTTGCATTTTTATATAGAATTATATACGGTTGTATATAATCGTATATAATTATATAAAAATTTTATATAATTATGCATCACCTCTATCCTATTGTATATAATTCATATATAACTGTATACAGTGATATAAAATATTTTTTCATGGGAAAGTATCAAAAATAGTTATTTGATGTCTTGAAAAATTCGAGAAAATTTTTTTTTTCATTAAATTGATAATAACTCAAAATCTATCAAAAATATGAAAAAATGTAACCTGTACTTTTTTGTAACTGATAAAAAAATAAAAAAAAATAAGACATATTACAATTGAAAATATTCATTATACATCTCAAGATGATGAAGAGTAATTAAAAAAAAAAACTGAATATAAATTTAAAAATTTCTTATTTCAAAGGCCCAAATTATTCTATTATTTTTGTATGGCCATTTTACCCTCGTTTGTAAAATCTTACGTAGTTCAAGTGAAAGGGATTTGACGACACTGCATTTTATAAATAACATAAAATTAATTTGAATTATGTCCAGTCCGTGGCCGTAATAAAAAATAAAAGAACAAAATATATGTATATAAATTCCTATCCCTAATCGCCGATACTCGATTATCTCGAATGTGTTGGGTATTAAAATAATATATGAGACTTGTATTAAATATTCCGTGGCATAGATCACCTGCCGTGTTGGGATTATACTATTGAGAAGGCTTCGAATTGATATGGGTCGACATTGATTTTTAAAAATAAAATAAGTTTTTTTTTTTGTTTATTTTGAACTTAAATTAATCGATACAAATATTTTATCAATTTTTTATTAATAATGAAAAAAAAAAAAAAAAAATTATCGATTGAAATTTTGAATTTTGGAGGATTCACATTTCCGTGATTCGTGAGTTTAAAATTTTTGAGGAAATTTAAAAATTTTTCAAAATTTTGAGTTGGTTGGAAAGATGAAATTTTTTCCGATTTCTAGACTAGTTTTTGGAATAATGATACGTGAAGTTTAGAATTTTGAAATGAAAAAGTGTCGCAATGTGCGAAAAAATAATTAGGAATTTGATAGAAAAATTTGTAACTGAAAAAATTATTGAGGTTATGGATCGTTCGGAGTCTTATTGAAAAGATTAGACTTTCGGACATGATTGTCATTTTTGTGACAGTGACTATCGGTAATTAGATTTCGAGATCCAGAAATTTGAAAAAATAATTGTGTTAGAGAAATGGAAATTTTATTTTTTTATAAAAATTAAATAAATTTTTTAGCCTTCTCAGGAGCATGACAAATTTTGAAATATGGAAAAAAAATTAGAAAAATAAGAAGCAGAATTTTTTTTTTTTTTATTGAAGTAAAAAAGTTTTTAGGGTGCGTCGAAATAGTTAATAGAGTCATCGATGAAATAAATCGATGTCGTGGTGAGTTTTTAAAGTGATTTGTTTGATGGACAAGCTAAGAAAGGACCACCTGTGTGTACATAAAGACATCAAGTCGATCCTATTTATTTTTATGTCGATATATGGACTGAATTTTAAACTTAACACTTTTTGTTATTTTTAAAAATTCGTAACTTCATAATTTATTGAAATTTAGGGCCGTGAAAAGTCTCATTTTAAAGCTAAAACATTTAGCTAAAATTTTTATTTCGTTGATTTTGATTTTCAAACATTAGTTTCCGAGATATCGAATTTTTCAATCCTATCGCAAAACCCAAAAAAATTGAAATTTTTCCTCTATTTCTTTTTTTTATCTTTTAAAATTCATAACTTGTAAATTTATTAGAATTAGGGGGCGTTTGAGGTCCTATTTTGAAGCTAAGACCTTCAGCTATAATTTTTGTCTCAAAGAAATCGATTTCTGATCAATGTTTTCTGAGTTAAAGATCTATATAGATGACCATCGAAATTTGTAATTAGAATTTCAGACTTTCATTTAAACGGCTACAATTCGATATCTCGAAAACTAGTGGTCGAAACTTGATTAATCAGAAACAAAAACTCTTACCGGAAGCCTAATCTTTCAAATGAGACCTCAATCGACTTTTAGTTGTGATAATTAAAATGGTTATGAGTTTTTAAACGTAAAAAAATATTTAAATTTGAAAAATTAAAATTTTGATTTATCTTTAATGATTAATATCGCTTTGAATAATCATTTGAATCAAATTATTTATCGAATCGAAATGGTAGGTAAGGCCTCAAACTATATTTAGAAAAAAAAAATTTATTATTTGCTTAATTAGTTCCGAAGTTATGAATTTTTAAAAGATGAAAAAAAAAAAAATTCATAATATTCAGTTGAAAAAAAAAAATATGTAGCATCGATGATTGACGTCGGTAAATTAGAATAAAAATTTAAAAATCATTTAAAAATACGTCAGTCACAATGTGATCTAGAGTTTGATTGCCGGTTAATCGATTTTGAATTAAAAAATTAAGAAAAGAAATATCTTAAAATAAATCATAACTTTTTTTTTTATTTCTTGACAATGAGAAATATTGGGTAATTTTTCAGGCGAGCGAAAGTCGGGTAGAAAGAATGTCGTTTCCCCTATACCTGGATCACAATGTAAATGAGTCATTTTGTTTGTGGGCAATAATAACCATAAAGAAAATTTATAATTTGGAACAGGAACAAGGAAATTTCTGAAAAGTGAAACTTAAAAAAAAAAAATTAGTAGTCAGTTGAATCTTTTGTTAAAGAAAGGACTAATTACGTCAGGTATTGGGTAGATAGTGATAATTTATTCCTTATTGGAAGTATAAAAAAATCATTTTTAATGTTTGATAATTGTATTTTATGCACACCATGGTGTGCATGTAACTTGAAAGTTAATTATCTTGGGGTCTAATCAATAGTTTGATTCCTTATAGGGCTTGTTTTTTCTGTCTTTCAACTGGCTACAAAAAAGCATTGATTGAAATATTTGATAACTTTGTTAGCTTTTGAGTTATCATTATGATCAGCATTTTCGCTTTGATTTAAAATTAACCACAATAATTTTTTTTCTATAATTTTTCAATTCTGATTAATAATAATTAATTAATTGTCGATCATTTATCAGGAAATTTGAATCAATTGACTTAGAAATTGATAATTGAATAAAAAAAGTACCTGGCCATTTCACCCCAAATATGTTATAAAAGATAATAAAACTATTTTTCTATGGTCCGAATTCCATGCGGTCAGAGTTAAAAAAAAGTATATATATAAAGAAATAAAAAAGATGAATGTGTATAAGAAAAGCGAGAAATGTTAAAGTCGCGTATCGGTTGAGCGTAGCGAAGAGTGTAGAGAAATATAAAGAAAGATTTAACAGAAAGAGTCTGAGGAAATCTTCTCTGGAGTTCTTCCAGTCGCGGTAACGTGTAATGGACGTCATTAGCTCGTGTAGATTATAGGGCGGCGTAAGGTAACGATCACTTCTTGTAAAGCAATACTGTACACACACAAACACATAAAGAATACCGATATAGATAGTAAACAAACACATGTAGAGTTAAATATATATGTGGATTATAAACGTGGATACAAAGGAGTTGTGTTTACTATATTTCAAGCTTCTGATTTTATCGGTTTATATTATGGTCCATGGTCTCATTTCGTTGAGCGAAGAATCTATATATCGAAATTATAGGTTTTGATATATTGATTATTATAGTTGAATCAGCTCATGAATTTTTAGAGAATTATAAGGATGTCTATGAGAAAAATTATTATTGAAAACTCTCCAGGCAGGAATATTCAATGATGACCATAAGCAGAGCTTTGGCTGATTTGAAATTTTCCATATCTTGGCAGTTGACCATTGACCTAGACTTTGGCCATGACTCGTGCCAGGATGCCCGTCTTGGTCATAGGTTTTGCCGATATGCCCAAGCCATATAGTCATGGCTATTGCTGGCATACTCAAGGCTGTTAATGCTCATCCGAACCCTATCCTAAAAAACCATGTCGGAATTCAACTTAGATTCCCATGTGGCCTCCCATATGGCGTTTTTGCCATATATATAGAATAGATTCTTGGGTGGTTTCCTTTAGGAATTCACAGCATTTCAAATCCACACGGGAAATCTAGTATGGTCCCGAAGTGGATCTAGACAATGTTACCCACGGAAAAATGTACATCCTGCAAAAATCCATATGGGGGCCTAGTTTATATTCCTGTGTGGCATTCCTATAGAAGAATCAAGGTATTCGCAGGTTGCTTTATGTGATCCTTACATAGGAATGCCGGTGTCCGAGTTCCTATATGCATTTCTCGTATAGAAATCCAGGAACCAATACGTTTCTACATGGATTATTATATAAAGCCATACTTTCCTATGTTTATTCCCATGGATTCTTATTATGTGAATCCATGCTTTTCTACTTGGATCTCTATGGATTCCCATACAATCCTACATGGATTTTTTTGACAGGGAAACCTGATCCGTGCCTTGGCGGCTGCTGGCATATTCAAGACTGGTGATGATCAGCATAACCCGATCAAACAAATCCATACAGGAACCCAGCGTTTGTTTCTATGTGGATTCCCTATGTTGTTTCCTCTAGGAATTCACGCCATCCTAAATTTATATGGAAATCTAGCACTGCTTCTTATGTCAACCATGACTACTCCTGTCATGCCCAAGACTGGTATTATATTGTTCAGCCTAAGATTGGTCATTCTTGGTATGTGGATTTTCACACACATACACGCACGCATACACAATAATTTTTTTGAATTAAAAAGAAAAAACGAATTATTATAATTGATTTAATAATATCGATGTATCGAATCATTAAAATGTCTGAATTTATTTCTTGGACGAAAATAAAAAAACCAAAATAAAACATTAATCGACTTTTACAACCGAAAGAATCAATTTTACGCTCGTAAAACAAAACTTTGCAATAAAAAAGTTAAAAATAAATAAAAAGTATCTTATTTCAAAGGAATTTGAAAATAACATAAATAAATAGTTAATTCGATTGTAAAAGCAACAAATTTAGCCGTTAAAAATTTTTTAATAACAAAAAAAAATGTTTAAAATATTGAAGGGTGGTCGGCTCTTGTGCTTGTGTGTGGCCACACTGAAAATTTTATATAAACATATTTACAAAAATATATATGTATATACATATAGATTAAATATATAGGTATATAAAAATAAGAACGCATATAACAAGTTATGGCAGATAAATTTATAGCATCTCCACTAAAATACCATAACTTTAAATGCACCCCTTATTTTCTCTCTCTCTCTCTCTCTCTCTCTCTCTCTCTTTGTTTTCTCTCTCTTCTCTCTCTTCTTTCTCGTTTTCTTCTATCCCAGT